>PVJX010019534.1:0-34737 GCA_004027295.1 Dolichotis patagonum | reverse complement strand
CTTTATCAAAGATGAGGTGGTTCAGTGAGTTTGCAGTTGTGGTTGTATCTTCCAATCTATTCCACTGATCCTCGGGTCTGTTTCTATTCCAGTACCATACTGACTTTATCACTGTAGCTTTGTAGTATAATTTTAAGTCAGGGATTGTGATGCCTCCTGCCTTGCCTTTGTTGCTTAGAATTGCCTTTGCTATTCTAGGACAGAGACCATTTTTGAACCTGAGAACATCCAGGGAACCCCATCCAAGCAAATAATGAAAGTTTCATGAGGGGTCATCAGGCAGCCTAAGTTGGCAGCCAGAACGACCACACAGTCAACTGAGATGTTTGGTTTTGTAGAGGTACCTAGAAGTTATGAGACATTTCCCTATACCTCTGTTGGATGTGACTGGAGTAACCAACCAGGGTTAGAGGTAGACTTTAGAAACTCTTATCACTGTGGGAGTGGTCAAAATAATCACATGGGTGCCCTTCCAGGTGAATTGTAAGGTTAGGCCCAGGGCATAGTAGGAAAGATCTGTGAGGGAAACACAGAGCCAACAGTCATTTCTTAGTTCAGGATCTAACATCTGGAGGATCTGGTGGATCTTGTTAACTAGGGATAATAGGTGGGTGTTGGCAGACCAGTAAGGTTTGTTTTGGATTCATGGGCCAATGGGAATAATGGTGACTTCAGGGTAGGAATTTTGTGTGGGATGGAAGGACCTAAACCTTTTTAAGTATCAAGATAGTTGTTGGGTCTTTTATTCTTCCGTATACCTGGACATTCATCTGACAAGCAAGCATCCATTTCTAATGAGTGTGGTCTTTAATGTTATATCTTATAAGATTACAGGCTTCCTGTGGGTAGTTTGGGTCAGATGGTTGCTGGGTCATCTGATTACCCAGATACCTTATGGCATAGTCCCAGTGGGAATAGAACCATTTTCCCAACAAGTCCCCTGCCAAGGGACCTTTAAATGCAGGGCTGTCAATTTTGCAGCAGACGTAACCTGATGGGGAAAACCTGGACTTCTGACGCCACTCAGGGCAGGTATATTTGTTATTGGCACAATACTCTCATTCCCATTTTAAACCTTTAAATCCTGTGAAATAGGAATCCCAACTTGAGTTTTTGGTTTGAATAAGACATTCATCAAAATACAGATATACATTAGGTTGGGAGGCATCCCATTTAGTCCAACTGAGGACTGGCCCTGTGCCACAAAATTGAGTTAGGAATTCCCAATGCCCTGAATTTGTCTGGCAGATGTGTGGACCAAGAAGCCTAACAGGAACAAATGCAGGTTACTAATGGCAATCATCTTGACTTTTCAGCTAAGAAAGGTGGTTTAGAGTTCACAATCCAACAATGTAAAAGAGAATGAAGGTGACCTTTTAGGGAACTTTCCAGTCCTCCAGGGACACAGCACAGAGCTCTAGGGAAAACACTGAGGTTAACAAGAGGAGAGGGGTTAGAAACCAAACTAGGTAACAGAGCATGGATTAATCAGGGCAGACGCTCCAGTGTATGGTGTCTCTGGCTTCAACCATTTGTAGACCTATCAGCTTCCAGAGTGACAGGAGTGGGGGTTTGCACACATTGATTGCTCAGAATTGTCTTCAGGGGAGTTGTCTCATCTGAATAGGCTTTCCAGCAGTTTTCTGGGTGAGCTCTCTTGATCTGAGAATGATAGGTCCACTGCTGGACTTCAGAAACTTTTATCACTATGGGTGTGGTCAAAATAATTACATGGGAGCCCCACCACGTGGATTGTAGGGGCTCACTTTTCCAGTCCCTTACCCACATTAGGTCCCCAGGGTTGAAAGTGCATGTGGGGGGGTGGGGGAGTGTCCCTGTGGGGATGCCTGACCTTTCAGCTATATTCTCATGTATTTGAGAAAAGGTTTTTCCTAACAGAGATGTTCCTGTAGTGTCTTGGTTAATTTTCTCTCATTATTGAGACAAAATATCTGATAACCAAAATGAAGGAAAAAAGGTTTACTTATCTTACAATTTTTGGAGGTTTCAGCCTATATTCAGCTGACTTCAAGGCAAGGTGGCTTGGCTGAGGGGCAATTGTTCATGGTGGCTGCAAACAGCAAGAGCAAAAAGGGAAAAAGTGGAAAAAGCACACCTTTTCCCCACCTTTATATTGTATGCTGGCTCTACCCCTGGGTGGGTGCAGCACTCATATCACCAATCCCAGCACTAGACAACAAACCAATCTCAAATGCTAGATTCAGCCACCTCCATGACTGCATGAAGCTTGGGAGGGCCACTTAGACAGGAACTGTAACATGTAGGAATGTGTTTCCTAACTGGTGTAAGTCTCCCTGGAGACTCCCAACTATGGGAGAGAATCTCCCATATAAAACTTCAAGGGGTATATATCCTGTAAGTTCTGGAAAATTTTGGATCTTGAGAAGGGCCATAGGGAGTAAATCTACCCATGGTGCCTGTGTCTTTTGATGATACTTAGTATTGATCTTAGAGTTCTATTCATCCTTTTAACCTTTCCAGAACTTGTGGCCTGCATGCCATAAGTATATTCCATCTGATCGTTTTTCTTTAGTCAGATTTTGGGTTATTTCTGCCACAAATGTGGGCCCACTGTTGCTCCCTATGATGAGAGACAGCCCATATCTAGAGATAATTTTTCCCAGTAGTGCTGTACAAGCCTCAGTGGCTTTTTCTGTTCTAGTGGGTAATGCTTTCAGACATCCAGAATGAGTAAAGACAAGCACCAGGAGGTGTTTACAACCGCTGCATGGTTTTATCTCTGTAGAGTCTATTTGTACGTCTTCAAAAGCGAAAGTCTAGCATGTTGATTACCTGGTGGAGGTTTTGGTCCAGATGTCGTTTCAGTCTTTGCACAGATTTGACATCTCTGACTAACAGAGGCACAGTTAAGGATGTAATAATAGAGATTTAAAAGTTGATTGATAGCAGTTTTTCCCCTCTTGGTGATGTTGTAATGATACTGGACCAAAGCACAGGCCACATTCAGAGGGATGAGCATCCAAGCATCCAGTAAAGTCCACACACCATTTGCTTCTTTCTGTTGTGTCCATGTATTTTCTTCCTTTGGTTATCAGAGGGGCTCACTCTGAAGGATGAGGACAGCATCAGCAGATATTTCATGTCAGGTTTCCAGATTCTGTTTTAAATCATCTGTCCCCCAGATGGAGCCCTCTGCTGCCAGTTTGGCATCTTTCGTCGAGAGATTGGTGTCTTTTACTTTTTGGTGCACTTCACAATGGTGGATAATGGCAACTTTTTAGGCTTCTATATTGCAGTTAGGAGTTGAAAATTTTCATCTTTGTTTTTAACTTGTCCTCCTGCCACTATGAGGGGTCCACAGTCCTTATATAGCATTCAGTGAACATGAGTAGTGGTAGACACATACCTGGAGTCAGTATAAAGGTTTACTTTCTTTTCTTTGCCCTGTTGAGAGCTTGTACTAAAGCCCACAGTTCAGCCCATTGAGCAGACTCGTTCTGCAGAACTGGCCTGGCTAGGAACACTTCCTCCATGGTAACAACAGCGTGTCCAGCCTGATGCTTTCCATCCTTACCAAGCTACTTTCATCAGTAAACAGGGTGTACTCAGTGTCAGTCAGAGTTTCACCTGTAGATCTGGTCAGCCTATAAAGTGGTTCATCAGTAAAGGTTAGGCAGTCCTGATCAGGAATTCCAAACTCAGTGGGCAGGAAAGTGGCAGGGTTTAGAGGTTTGACGTCTAAATGTGAGTCAGGGATTTCCACAAAGTAGTCCCTGATACTGAGTGATGCAGCTGTTCAAAACTCATCAGCGTCCTCAGTTGTTGAGTAATTCTCAGACAGCATGTGGCACCTGGACTGTTAGGTTTTGTCCCAAGGCCAGTTTGTCAGCTTCTTTGATCACGAGGACAGTTGCCAGCAGTGCTCCCTAGCAGGGAGGCCAACCTTTAATCACAGAGTCCAGGTTCTCCGACAAATATGCAATGGGTCTCTCCCAAGGACCAATCTTCTGGGTTAGGACCCCTGATGCTTTGTGTCTTTGATCATCAACAAAGAGATTAAAGGGCCTAGTTACATCAGGAATGGCTAGTGCTAGGGTTGCTGACAGTACTTGTTTTATGGTTTGGAAGGATTTAGTTTGTTCTAAAGTTGAATTTAACAGTTGTCTTTCATTTTCTTTTCCTGCCAACATGTCATATAGAGGCTTAGCCTTCTCAGTGAATTGAGGTATCCAAATTCGACAGAATCCTGCAACATCCAGAAATTCTCAAAGCTGTTTTTTTTTTCAGGCCTCTAGATAAAATAGACAACTTCTTTTCTCTCAGGATCCAGGCATCTGAGTCCTTTCTCTAAGTTAAACCCCAAATAGCACAATTTCATTTGCATTCTTGGGCCTTTTTCCAGAAAAACCTTATAACTAACTGGCAGCCAGTAGATGGCGGAAAGGAGCCTGTGTTACCTTCCAACAGTCTACTTTACTTGGGCTGCTGATCATTATATCATCAACCTACTGTATAAGAGTACAATTAAAGTCTGCATGTGGAAATTTGGTCAGGTTTGCAACCAATGCTTCCCCAAAAGTGGAGGGGAGTAGCTCTTGAAACCTGGTGTCAAACAAGTCTGGGTGAGTTGGGCTTTTTGTTCTGTTTCTGAGTCTTGCCATTCAAAGTCATATATTAACTGGCTGACAGGTGCAATTAATAGAAGAAAGCTTCTTTTAGGTCTAGACAAGTGAACCAGGCAACATCTGGGTAAAGAAGTCCCAGTAGGGTATATAGCTTGGGGACTGTTGAGTGCAGGGTTGTGGTAGCAGAGTTGATGGCACAGAGGTCTTGCACTGGCTGCTAGTCTCCTTTGGATTTTTCATCAGAAGTAGTGGAATATTCCAACGTGTTTTTCAGTCTATCAGGACTCCAAATTGCTTCAGGTGAGAGGTGTGGGAATGAATGCCAAGTCAAGCCTCTAGTGGCATTGGGCACTCTTTAATAGTGATAAGGTTTGCATTGGGGCAGAGCTCAATTACCAAAGAGCTATGACTGATGGTGAGCCCGGGGGTGAGTCCTCTGCCCATACTTCTGGGGACAGGTCTCTTAAAATCTCAGAGTGATAGTTATAGGTATTTCAGGCTGGTGTGGGCATCATTCTTATTCTCGGGGGACAGTCAGAGTCAACATCAAGTCCAGGACAGTGGATCCAAGGATGAGGGAAGCAGGCTGGTTCCTAATTTAGAAAGGAGGTCACAGGCCAGGAGGGGAATGGGGCCCTCAGGCATGTACAGGAACTCAGATTTGATAAAATGTTCACAAATCTCATATGATCTGCTCTGGCAGAACTTCATTTCAATGGGGGCTCCAGTGGCACCAACTACTTGGATCTTCTGAGAGGTTAAAGCACCAACTTCCTGGGTCACACCTGAATGTTTGACTCCACTGTCCACCAGGAAAGTTATAGATTTTCCTCCAATTTTGGCAATGACTGGGCTCCCAGGGGCCCAGTCTGATAGAGCCTGGTGTGTCCTATTTGTTATTAGAGAGAGCCCTTTCCCATCCTTGTCGCAGTCCAAGAAGGTTTATATTTGTAATCCCAAGGAGAAGTTATTGGAATTCTAGTGAATTAATTTCAATCTCCCACTTTCAGTACAGTTGTGGGGAGCCAAGAAGTGCTAAGTCCAGCCAAAATGGTGGTTCACTGGAACAAAGGCCCTAACCCAGACAGAGCCCAACCCAGGTTTTATCAATACTCCATGAGGAGAATGACTTGGGGATGAGTGACAGTGAAAGTGGCAGGAAATACAAGACTGCCATGACTACTGTGAGCTGGGATAGATAGGAGGTCTGAGATCACTTCTGCGATACGCAGAGGGCAAGAAATGCAGAGCAAATAATCTGCATAACACAGTTGAGGTAGAACCTAATAATTTAGGGTCGGTACTTTAGTTCTGATATATAATACTTTTTGGCCCCGGGAAGTCATGGCCTCTTTCTGGAGGCTCAGTCCCAGCCAACAGCGTGAAGCACGCCTCTCCATCCCGCCTAGCTTAACTACACAATTGGGGAGTCACTGGCGGAAGGGAGGTAACACTGGCCTGTCACTTTGCCTCAGAGATTATACATCAGCTCCTCAGCCAGCCCCATTTACATTGCTTTAAGCCAAATGAGGGACAAAGACATAACCTAGCCAGTTTTGTACATATCAATACATGGAGATAGGGATAAGTTTATCCAAAATGGGGATAGTTGCTCTTCTTTTCAAGGAGAGTCAAGGACAGTCCTCTGGGTGATTACCCTCAATTATCATCAAAGAGAGGGAGGAGAGGCTCAGACTGGGGTGGCCCCAGATAGTCAGGTTTCTTTGTGTCTCACAGGCAGCTGGGGCACTTATCTTTCCAATGTCCTAACTGTTCACAGCGAGGGCACTGGTCTGCTGCCAAAGCATAAGACCTGCCACCAGTTTTTGGCTGTGAGGCTTGAGTGGTCCCTTCACACTGGTTGCCACAATGGGGTTGGCCTTAGTGGCACACTTCAGAAACTGGCTTCCCTAGCGTTGCAGCTAGGAGGACTGCTTTCTGTCAGGCCCTGCAATCTGCCTCACACCATTGTTCCTTCCTTCTCTCACTCAGTTTATGAAAATTCTCTGAGTAATATGAAGTCACTGGGTGGCATTCATGCCAGCAAAACCATCAACCTTTTGGATCTTCTTTCTAACGTTGGAGACTGTCATGGTTTATGTCGGTGGCCCCCAGGCCTCATGTATTCGCATTGTGCATTTGTGATTGGTTCATTGTCTAATGCTTGGATTGATGGTGTCAGTGCTACACCCTCCTAGGGTGGAGCCAGGATGTGATGTAATGGCAGGAAGAAGGTGTGTGTGTCTCTCTCTCTCTCTTGCGGGTTTCCACCTTGCTGATTGCAGCCGCCATGAACTGTGGCCCCGCCATGCCACCCTGCCTTGGAGCCAACTAAGTATGGACTGAAACCTCCAAAAACTGTAAGAAATAAACCTTTCCTTTCCCAACTTTGGGTATCAGGTATTTTGTCTCAGTGACTAGTGAAAAGTAACTAAGACAGAGACTGACTGTGCAACAAAGGCTGCACTGACTATCTGTTGATTTTTCAGGTATTTCTAGGTCAAACATAGTCTTCACAGTCATAAAGTTTGGCTAGACTTTCATTGGGTTCCTGAGTGACTTCACTCACCTTGGACATGTTTATTGGCTTTTTATCTCCTGCCTTGAGTCCTGCAAGAGGGGCTGTGCAATAATGATCTAAGGCCTCTTGGCCTTCTACTGTATTGCAGTCCTAGTTTAGACGTATGTGGGGGAGGACTGTGTTTACCCAACTGTCAGACTCAACCACAGTAGTAGGGACTTTTGACTTTAGCCAAACTTGGGCCAGCAGTGGGGGCATCAAGGCTGGCTGGGCAGCTTGGAATCCACGTATATATGGAGGAGGTATGTCAGACTTGGGTTAGGATTAGGTCAGGTAAGAGAGGATAAAGTTTTTTTGGTTTGGAGCAGGCATGAGAGGGTTTTGGATGATACTGGGAATTTGTTTTGGTAATCAAGACAGTCTTTTTCTCATGTCATGCACAGGTGCAGAGCCAAAGCAGCAGGCTTTTACATAGGTTAAGCCAAGAATTAATGTAAGGGAACTGATCAAAGCAGGTGTCTGTTGTATCATTCTGGATATGCCAGATGGTCTTAACAGCCTTTGGACAGCCAGTCTGGGCACAGGTTCAGCCAGACAATCTCACAGAAGGTTTGGAGCCTCTGCAGTTTCATTCTTATTCTGTAGTCATCAAGGAATCGTCTTTTGAAGTTTTTCAGCATGCAAGCTAGGATCATGGGTTTGCTCTAGCTTACACTCATTCTATTTCCCTGTAGTGTATGTAGTGTACCCTTGAACAGAGACAAGGAGCAGGGTGTCCTTTGGGTGAGGAACCAAATGCTCATCAGTTTTGGTCATTCTCCTCATGAGGACAAAGATCCATCTGGGCTTTGGTGTGTATGTATAATCCCTGTACCAGATCAATCTTGAGCATTCCTGCCAAGTTAGATTCCATTACAGACTCATCGTTAGTCACTTAGACATGGCCATGGAACTGCAGAGATCTGACCCACTTAACTTCGGTAGCTCTGCGGTCCCAGAAGGGACTTTCACCATGAAGCACAGACAGAATGACTTACTGCTTTTGCAATTCATTACAAACACTCACACAATCATTCATCAGGCACTCAGATGTTAAACATTTTAGCCTCTGCCCTCATGGGTGAGCTTAAACTAACAAGAGGCGATCAGGTTCTCCTTCTGCTCAGATCTGAGCAGGATTGACTGACAGACTGACGGGGGTGGGGGTGGGGCGGGGCTGGGGATCTTACCTCACCTGATGACTCTCCCTAATTGCATCTTTTCCCCTCTGTTTGATCCAATGAGGGCCATTAGCATCAAGCATGGGCCTTCAGTCTGGGCCTCTGAAAGGATTCCAAGAAGATCTGGAGGGTGTACTTTCCCATCAGGGAGTTTGGAGAGGTCCCTGCTTGGCTGCCAGGCCTCAGCTAGTGGCCTAAGCAGTCAGCATAGCCTTTCAGGTCAAGGAACCAAGAAATGTTATGGGAAATGAACTGGATGCTGGAAGGAGTGGCACTGAAGGTCTTAGGAGGCAGCAGTATGTCACCCCAGTGGGAACACTCGCAAAGAGTCAGAGCCCCACCCAGTGGGGTTTTGGGGCTTTTATGGAGAGAGCAAGCAGGAGGTAGAAGCTAATTTGGTGCATTATGATTGGACGGTTGGATGACACCATAGGCTGCCAAGAGAGTTTAAACATCTCAGTTACAAGGTCACATTGCAAGGCCATAAGTTAGATAAACATGGCTTACACAAAGGTAGGAATGTTCTGTTATCAAGCTTGCCCAGATATGTCCATTTGGTTTGGGCAAGCATTCTTGGTGGGCTTTTATGTATAAAACTTAAATTTCTTCTTCAATAGTAACTACCATGAGAAAGAGCTCTGTGGCTTTCCTGGAGACCTCTGTGATCTCTGGCCTTGATCCTTCCTCATTTCCCTCACACTCGTTATTTTTAAAAGCCCTTTTAGGTAAGAAATCCCCAGAGAGAGGATGGGACTAGTAGAAGGTCCAAAAAAGTGGTCAAACTGGGATTTGAATCCAGGTCTCAAGACACCCAGCTCATCTCCTCTCTTCTGGCTTCACCATAACTGTGAGGAACTCCCAGGGAAACAGCAGAGGACCTGAGATAAATCAGGCTCTTCTCAGTTTCCCCAAGAAACAATAGGATACCCCCTCCTGTGTGAGGGGGCTCCACAGCTGATCTATGTTTTGGAGGAACTATTTTCTTTCTAAAGAGCTTAGGCTCATCATCTGTCAAGTTTTCTGACCTGAACGTTCCTCCAAACATCACCAATAAGACCACCATGGCCACAGAGGCCTCCAGAGCACCCTTGCAGAGCACCATCCAGGGCCAGGGAGCCCACGGCCTCCAGGTCATCTTTGCCACCAGGTGATGTCCTGCTGCCCAAGGGGATGTTAAGAAGTCTGTCTCTGTTATGGATCATGTCTAGTTGTCCTCTTAAAGCCTCACACATCATAGGTGGGGTTTTTTCAGAGGTGGCTGGATCTAGAGTGTGTGTGACGCTGTGTTGATTCATGGTGCAATGCTAGGATCAAAGGCACTAGGATTAAGGGTATAAGTGCTATCCACCCTCAGTACCCTGGGTAAGGTGCAGAAAAAGCTGTGGTTGTCCATTTTTGCTTTGCTACCTTCTGCCCACAATGAACTGTTTCTCCTCTTTATTACCCCTCTGCCATGCCACTCTGCCTTAGAGGCACTTGACTATGAATAAAACCTCTACAAATTGTGAGCTAAATTAAACATTCCTCCTTTAACTTAGGGTGTCAGGTATTTTGTCTCACCAATGAGAGAAAGGTAACTAACACAGTCTCCCTCCCTAATAAGTTTCTGGCTATTGGGAATAATGGTCCCAGCAGTCTTCTTGAATCAGGTGGCCATTGTTGAGGCAATTATTGACAACTATAATGAGCCATTTCCTGGATCTCATCTCAGTCCAGAAAGTTTATGTTTGTAATCCCATGGAAAAGTTATTGGAATTCTAGCAAGTTAATTCCAATTTACCACTTTCAGTGCAACCCGAAGTGAAAATAAAAACACTAAGACATGTATACAGCTGTGGGGAGCCAAGGGGTCCTAAGTCCAGCCAAGATGGTGGTTCACCAGAACAAAGGCCATGACTCAGGGCCCAACCTGGCTTTTATTAAATATCCATGAGGCAAGTGGCTCAGGGATGACTGACAGTGTGCGCTGGGAAGTCTCAGCCTCTTATCTCGAGGCTCAGTCCCAGCAAACAGCGTGGAGCATGGCTCTTCATCCCACCTGGCTCAACCATGTTTTGAGGAGTCACTGGTTGAGGAAACAGAGACTGTCACCTTGCTTCAAAGATTACACATAAGCTCTTCAGATAACCCAATTTACAATGCTTAAAGCCAATTGAAGAACAAAGAAATGGCCTAGCCAGCTCTACACATAACAGTACATGGAGATAGGGATGAGTTTATCTAAAACAAGATAACTGCCCTTCTTTCAAGAAGAGTCCTCCAAGTGGTTCCCCACAGACAACTATTGATTTAGGGGGCTTTTCCAGCTCCCTCTGTGATACTTTCACCTGAACTGTGACGAATTTGGGGAAGCAGAGTACTGTTGTCAACTGGACTTATCTACAGGGAAGTCCTGCCTTTCACTGGGGTGCCTGTGTGCCCAGGATGTCCAAATGATGCTTGCCAAGTGGGACCCAAAGAGTCAGGAATGCCACTCCCAGGCTGGCCATGACCAAAGAATGATCTGATCTCTGACATGCCACAAATACTAGGTCATCAACTCTAGAGTGACCAGAGACTCAGACTGATCATAACCTCCAGATGACCAAGATCCAAAGTGACCATGACTGTGAGATGCACTATACCTGTTTTCCTAACCAAATTCCTGGAGATCCCCATTTGAGAGAGGGCTATGTCTGAGGACCATGGTGCCACTTGGGCTGCTGACTCAGCCTCAGGAACCCGCTCCTCTGGCTACTCTCTGACTCTACATTCAGCAGTGGGGATGTGGCTCAGTGGAAAAGTGGGTTTAGTATATACAGACCCTGGGTTCAATCCCCAGCACCACAAGAAACAGTTATGCTGCAATACTTAAGACACTATATTCACGTGGGTTTTAATTCCACCCCCCTCCAATCTCTTTGGTTTAAATTAGGAGCAAATGCTCTGAATTCAGGACAACCTGCTTCAAATCCTAGCTCTGCTCCTCATACACTGAGGGGCCTTGGAACCAATCTCTCAGAACACAGATAAGCTATCCTGATCCACAGAATCTGTGAGGAAGCTAAACTTGTGTTTGATGCCAAGTTCTAAGATGGTTTGTCATCATTCTTAGCAGCAGAAACATGTGCTAGATGCACTCTTTTGGAACTACTACTTGTCAACTACTGTGGGAGTTAGGACACTAGTAGAGGCAGATGCAAATTCTCATTGTTTATTTGCTTCTGCATAGAGCTTCAAGGAGCAGGTCACTGGCAATGGTAGTTTGATCCATTTTATCATGAGTAATAGGAGACAGCACTCTCACACACTGAATAGCAAAATAAATGAACCTTGTTAAAGAATGTGCATGAGCTTTAATGTGGCTGACAGGACTTGGTACCAGGCCCCGGAGGAGACAGTGGGAAGCCCCCCTCCAACAGAAGACCAGAGCAAGGTGGGGCTGCAGAAAGAAGGTGGGGAGACCCTGCAGAGTCCTATGGGCAGTAGTGAAGCATCTGGATCTTGCTATGAGTGCCATGAAAAACCCATAGAAGAACTCCAAGCAGAGGATAGTGGTGCCTAGATTTGATTTAATATCCCAACCTCTGGACACTAAGTGGTGAGTCGATAGTAGAGGTAGGTGGGTGAAGAGGTTGGAGAACAGATCCAAAAGAGTAATGGTGGGTCAGGACCAGACTAGAGAAGAGACAGAAACAGATAGGCAAATTCATGACTTATCAGAGGTGGTTCTAACTGACAGGAAGGAGGAGGAAAAGAGGGCAGCCATGAAAGGGACCATGGTCCTCTCCCCAGACCCCACCGTCTGTGGTAGGACTTCCTCCCCTCTAGCCCTTCCCCGTAGGCTGGACTGGATTCCAGCCCTACCTCTCTTGTAGCTCAGAGACTAGAGTACAGGTGTTACCAAGAGAAACCATAACCTGGGATTTTGGGAGAGAAAGGTGGACTGTGAAGGCCTCCAGAGATCACCCTGACATTGTATTTACTCCCCAAAGCAGAGCTCAGTGACCACCCATTTGTGGCTCTTCAAACCCTCTTCCTTGCCTTGACTTGTGCTTCTATTTACTCCCTCTAGAGCCCTCAAGACAATCTCAAAATCACCTCTATATTTACTTCCTAGACTTCAGTATTCAAGATATGTCTTGTGGGTTAGATCAACACTTCACAAGGTCAGAAACTCGATCATTTTTGTCAAGAATAGAATTCCCAGTGCCACTCAGTGAATGAATGAATGAATGAATGAATGATATAAGCAAGAATCAAATATTGAATCAGACAACCCTATAGTTTAGCTTCCTGATATTTTAAGGCAAAGAACACATACAAGACAGTGTGGGAAGTACCTTTTTAAAAGACACCAAGAGGGGAAACTATCTTTGTTTTTGGTTGTTTTTATGGTGATAGGGATTGAACCTGGGGCTTTTGGCATGTTAAGCAAATGCTCTACCACTGAACTATTCCTCCAGCCTGGAAAAAAAAATAATTATATGAAACAGACTTCAACATTTCTTCATTCCCTCGAGGCTGGAAGTTAGGGTCTAAAAACTCTCCCCCAACTGCCTTCTGTGCACTCCACCTCTGACCCAGAACTGTCTGGAGCAGCCCTGACAGGCTCTGGGAGGGTCCTCTGGGAACTGTATTGGCCAAGAGACCTGTAGGGTGCCTCCTGTCCTCAGCTCAGCTCTGTTCAAAGGCAAAGGCTCTCAGGGCTTATAACCCTTGGGTTAACCAATGCTGCTGCTAGCCACCGTGAGCACATATTGAGCCCCTGCTGTGCGGCAGTCTCAGCGCTAAGCACGTCAGAAAGCAGAATCTCATAAAAAGTGTCACATTCATCTTAGAAAGTAGTTATTATTATCTACTTTGCAGATGGGGAGGTTGAGCTTTGGAAAGGCTAAGGGCCCCATCAAGTCACCCACCAAAGTAACAGATGCAATTTGAACCCATCTTGCTAACTTCAAAATTCTTGCTCCTTATTGACCTCCTGATGCCTCAGTTGACATCAGGAACTCTCTGTAGAATGCTGCGTGCTTGTTTTTAATGTGAAGAGTCTCTTGCTTCCCTCCCTGTCCCATGGATGGGGTTCCTGAAAGCCTTGGGGTGGGTCCCTAGGGGCCAGTGGTGTGGCCAGGATCTGATTTTCCTTGAATATACAGACAGGGCTTTTTGTCTGAAAGCCAAGGACTCCTTTGAGAGCTTCTCTGCCCATTTTCTCAGCTGTTGCTGTATCAGTGCTCCTTGAGCTTGAATTCAAAAGCAAGAGGTGCCTTGTGTTTTTGCAGACTCGCATTTCCCCTCAGGGCCTCCCCCTACCCAAGAGAACCTGTGAGAGAGGCAGGAGGGGCGCAGTATCCCTGAGGTTCCCAGTGTGTCTATCTGTTCTCCTCCTTGTCTGGGAAGGTCATGAGGACTCATAACTTGCTTTTCCCAGTGAAATGGGCTTCTCAGTGTCAGATTCCTTGTGCTCTGTTTGTTTTCCTCTCCAAACTGTACAACTTTAGTGTCAAAGTCAGCCTATGGTGGCCCGCAACACACAAGCAGAGCCAGCAGTGTGGTGAGCATTGGGCCACCCCAGGAGCCTGCTGAGCCCCGGAGCTGAATCACTGAGTGCAGATGTCAGCTGTGTGATCCTGTGTCACTGCACATCTAGTTCCTCAATTTCCCCATCTGTGAAACTGGGGCCATGCTGGTAGGTTCCTTGTGGTGCTCTCGTGAGATTAAATGTGGCTACATCCCAAAGTCACAGTCCAGGCTTCAGTAGGTGCTGAGCACTCACCAAATAGGAGCTCAAGAGAGGAAGTGGCAGAAGCCTCCTTTACCCCTCCTCTGGGGCCTGCGATGTACCTGTCCACTCTCCTAGACATCAGCAAGTCACAACAGGGACGCAAGAGAGGAAAAGGAAAGGGCAACTGAGAGCCGTGAAGGAAAAGGGGCCCAGCCCCAGTAGCACAAGGAGCTGGGCTCCAACAACCCCTCACAGTGTGAAGTATGATCATTTTTAATTTAGTGCCCTGAGTCCTGGTCCTCCCTCTGTGTGAGTTGTGGTGGGAACTGAGGCAAGGGGAGTCGCCAAGGTGAGTGTAGAAGGAAGCCACCAAGACCTGAATTAAAGCCCTCCTGCATCTCAGCAGGCTCCTGGGATGCACCAGACATTTTCTAGTCATGGGCTGGACCATCTCCAGCTGCCAGACACCCCTGGCTCAGGCATGAAGGAAAGAAAATACCCAGACCCTGGATGGTAATTCACAGAGACTCACCCCAGCTGCAGGGAAGGTGGAACATTTATTGAAGGTGTAATAGACTCAGCATAGATTCTACCTGGGTCCTGCAGCTTGGTTCCCAAGGTCACCTCTCCCACTGCAGGGGCTGATGCATTGTTCGCCAAGGCAGTGGCTGGAGCAATTTGCAGACTGGGGACAGGTGGGGAAGAGGGCTGGCAGGGGCCTGTCATGGACACCGAAGAGACGTAGGCCTGAAGACTGTATGCAGGCCAGGCCTCTCCGGGGCTGGTTCTGGTTCCTTCTGACTGCATCTCTGCCTCTGTCACTCATGTGCTCAGCACCAGAAGGTCCTTGGAGGGTAGAACAGAGAATGAGGTGAGCAGGCAGAGTGGCTCTGGTGACAGCCTTGGCCAGACACTGGCCAATGAAGTGTGTGTGTCTGTGGGCAGCAGAACTCTGAACAGCCATGATGAATGGGCTCACGTGGGCCTGCAGATCCCTGGCTGAACCATTCTCTTGCCCAGTACAGAGGACCTGGGGCAGGACCCTTCCCTCTTTATCCCTCATCTTCTTCATCCCCATATAAGAGAAAGAGGCTCTAAGCTCCTCTCTCCAGTCTTCCAAAAACCCAGCTTACATGATTTTTAATACCTCTACAATAATGAAAGTAATAAACTATAACCCATAGAACAAAATAAATATCTATGAGTCCATATTGATACAAATGATTGACTGAATACAGAAATAAATGGAGGTCAGCTTTTCTTTACAGAATTCCAGCTACGAACTGTGAAAGAATTACAGAAACAGAAAATCCTCATTATGTATGTCACAGGCAAGAACTATTGGAGCGCACCACAAATAGTGCAAGCAGGCCTGGCAAAAAGAAGAAGCAGGCCTGTGTGTAAGAAGCAGGCCTCCTCACAAGATACTTAGTAGTGATGAAGGGAAAAATAGTGCTTTTATGGTGGAGAAACATGGCAGGAGCCACCTTAAGCAAGTGACAACAGTGAAACTGTCCAGGACTATGTCACATGAACATTATGTCCCGGATATAGTATGTGGAGAAAAACACACACCCCACTCCTTTGGTGTTCTTGCCAAAAAAAATGCTACCTCAATTAAGTCATGAGAAAACATCAGTCAAATCTACCTTGAGGTGCATCCCACAAACAGGCCAGGCTTTTTGGAAATGTCAAGGTCATAAAGTACGAAGAAAAGGTGAGGAGCTGCCCAGATGAGGGAGCTCTAAGGAGGTGTGACAATGACATGCAAGACAGGAGCCTGCACGAGCGAGCCCCTGAACGGGACACAGGACATGGTGGGAGAGCTTGGCAATATGTGTGGATTCATGGCCATGGGCCAGTGTCTGGTTTCAGGGCCTGCACTCTGGTTACAGAAGATGCTACCATTAGAGTACACTGGGAAAAGAATATGTAGAACAACCTGTTCTAGTATATTTTTTTGCAGTTTTTCTCTAAGTTTAAAATCATATCAAAATAAAAATAGAAAATAAATGGCTAGATCCATATAAAAATGACAAGATGAACAGCCACCATTCACAGGGGCTACAAGGTCAGGCCCAGGGCTGAGGTTGTGAGAACTTCAGACCCAAAGCCCGTCTTATATTTTCTTACAGGTACTTGTGCCGTCTCCTTTATCATTCACAAATAAAACTCATAGGTTATATAACCTGTTTATGCAGATATATTTTAAACCAGTATGATCTCTTTCCGGACTATTACAGGGAAATAAACTCCAGAAAGATTGGACTAAACAGCCATCACAATGTCCCAAGGTATAATTGCTGAGATGCACATGTATCTAGGAGAATACACATGTGTTTCTCTAATCTTTTTGTATTTTTCAACTTTCAGATGCTCAGCACATGTGGTTTTTATAGTGGAAACAAGAAACCCTGCATTTGAATTTCAAGGTACCTGTCATCATATAATGAGTCAATTATTTCAGGAATATTTATCTAAAATCCTATGTCCCCAGTGGGCTAGGGCAGCTTCACAAGGGCCAGGACTGTACTTATTCATTTCTATATCCCAGGTTCTTTTGGCATGGACACAGTAAGTGCTCAGCAAAAGTTCTTTCAATGTGCTACATCACATTTCCACCTTAGATAAACCCATTACTGCTCTGAGCCTCGTTTGTCCCCTCTGGAAGATGGGGGTAGTGACATCTGTGATGAGCTCTCAATAAGACTGTGGATGTGAGAGTTTGCTTTAAGTATTCTTACCAACTTTGTTCCTATTCCTTAGCTCTGTGCTTTGAAGAGAGAGGCTCTGGTCCTTCCCTTCCTCTTCTTCCTAATTGTTGGTCTGACCTTTTGCAATGACTAAAGGTGACAGCAAAGGGCAAGAGGTGCAGGACAGAGTCTATCTTACCTCCAAGACGTCAATGTCTGCATTGCTGAAGTCGATGCTGAGGATTTTGGGGAGAGGGATTCCAGAGCCCAGCACAGCTGTTAAAAAAAACAAAAGGCAATCAGGCACAGTCAACACAGTGGAGAAGGGTCTGCCCAGCCAGAAGACCTCTGTATTTGCAAGAAGATCGGCCACTTCTGTTAGTCCTCAAGGTCTTTGTCCCTGCCTGGAGAGTATGCCCTTGCCCTAGCCTCCCTGGTGAGCACTGAGCCTTCCCTTCCCTGAGACTCTTATGTCACCTCCTTATGAGGCTTTCTGAACCCCAACCCTTAGTATCTACTCCACCCCACCCTGACTTGGCCATTAGGGAAATAAATCACAACATAGGAACTTCCTGTTTCTGCATCTGCTGCCCCTAATCTATGGTTCCTTGCAGGTAAGGACTGTGTCCCCAGCACAGAGAAGACAAAGGTTTTCTGAGTGAAGGAGACAAAGATGCATGGGAGGCCCCAGTACATGGCTACCATGGATTTGCTGTTTGGTTTCAGGTTGTCTGAGCCTAAGCAGATGTGCTGACTAATGCTCTAGAAAGAAGGACGGGAAGAATGGAGGATGGGTGCGGAGGGAGGGGAGTTGATCCAGTGAAGTTAAACAGACTTCTTGACCGCCAAGGACGTTTTAGAGAGCAAAGGGCATTGTGAATCTACCCTATAAGATTATCTTCAGCATTTCCCAGTCTTGATTGGCCAAGGAACTCTTTCTTCGGAGTATTTGGTCAACCAATGTTTTATTGGACCCAGTTTGGGAACCACAGATCTAGTCCAATCTCGACTTTTGAAAGTGATGGACTGCATTTTAGTGAGATCAGAGAACTTTCTCCAAGTTCACACCACATCTTAGTGACTAAGCTAGGTCAAGAGTCTCAATCTCTTGCCTCCCAGATCCACCAGCCCAGCTCCTGGTGCACCATGTCACTCCCTGGAGAACATGCATAGGCTTTGTGACCAACTCTTTCTCTGCCATTGAGACTCAGCATCCCCTGATGATAAGTCTCAGAATAAGGGTCTGTCTGACATCAAGGTCTCTCCAAAAGTATGACTGGTGACATCAGTTAAGAGCAGCATCCCTCTCTGTCCTCTCTTTTGTGAAGCAGGAGAGAGGAGAAGGAATTTGGCCGAGGTCACTAATCATAACGAGGTTGACCAGCTGCTCAAGCAGCTGGCCCAGTCTCCAGATGACCCCTTTACTTCAACAAGGAGCTCTGAGATCACACTCTCGAGACCACTTGGACCACTTGGACAGTTGACAAGGACATCTCCTCTCAATAATGTAGCTACCGAAGGGGCAGAATCTGGTTAGGAAGTGGGGGTATTATTCAAGTCAACTTTAGTTTTATCTGCAGATAGAACTTTTTATAGTAAAATAAAGTGGATAATTAAAAATAAATTTCTGTTTTAAAAGAAGCAAGGAAATATCTTGATCATAAGAAAAACTGGAGAAATAGGATTTACATAGAAATACACCCATTCAGATCAATTGCCTCTGAGAGGTGAGGCATTTTAAAAATTGCTCCAGACTTTCTAAGATTTGTACACATAGAGTTTTCTTAGATAATCAGGAAAGAAAGCAAAACGATTAGCTAAACAAGAGAGAAAGAGGCAAATACAGGAGCTGGTGGACACCTGGAGGCCAACATCAGACTATGCTCCATAAATATATACAAGTATTATATATTAATTGAAAATCAATTTTTTTAATTAATTTTTTAGAACAGGAAGAACTTAGATCAATAAGCTTCAAATGAAGTTCTCAGGAATGATACTGAGGTAGCATTCCTCAAAAGGTACAGCCAAACATGCCCAGCAAACCAGAAGCCACCTGGTCGCCAAGCCATGTGCCCTCAAAAAGCCACGGATGACCACACTCACTATTCATCGCAGGCATAAATGCCAAGTCAAAAATCTTCTCAACCAGCACCACCAAGAGGCTCACCTGTGGAGAAGGAATGAAGACTGAATCCAAGCAGGGGGTTCACTCATCTGGAAAGGGGCTCTTGGGACTTGTCCCTGTGGGAGTGTCTAGGATCTCTGGCCAGCAGAGCCTGAGCCCCAAGACCTCTCAGCTGACACCAGTGTCACCTCGTCCACCTGTCACTGTACAGGTGGGGAGGCTAAGGTTCAGAGGACGAGGCACTGGCGCCAACCCCTTGGAATTCACACTGTGGCCAACCCAACCAGCCTCCGAGGGAGTCCCGTTCCCAGTAGATCTTCCTGGTCTCTGCTCCGCAGGGAGTTTTCCCTATGGCCAGAGGGTGGTACTTACATCAAAGTTGCCTACGTTTGAGGTTCTGAGGTTGAGACTGGTCCTACAGATAAAGAAAACAGCCCATCAGAAGCAGTGATCTCCGAGAATCACGGGCATTTGTGTTTCAGCAAACTCTCAGAAGCTGTCCACCAGCATCTGCTGGAAGATTCATGTCTGGGGAGGGTTCATGAGAACAATGCTAGTTGCCATCTACTGAGCACTAAATATGTGACAGACAAGATGCTAAAGGCTTTCCATGTAGGTAAGGCTGAAATTGTAACCACCAGCTGTGTGGCAGGCCTGGAGCCTGCTCTCTCTGCTGCCGTGCTATTCTGAGAGGGGAGGCCTGATCCGGATGTCTTGTGACAGTCTCCCTGACAGTCTCAGGCTCACTGCACTTGGACCTCACTGAGATGCCTACCTGAGAGGCTGGACCAGACTCAGTGGGGATAGAAAGTTACTGGGGTCACTCGAAAGGATCAGTTCAGTGTCCAGCCAGGAGGACACAAGGAGCCTCCATTTTGCATGCATTGTATTCCTTCCTGAATTCTCATCCCTTTCCCAAACTCCTTCCATCTTTGCTAACTCTGCCCGCACCACTTTCCCTGCCAGAAACCCCAGCGCTTCCTCTGGTTGCTCCTCCTCCTCTGAGCCTCAAGCTGTACACTGCTGCCACAGAAACTCTTCCTCCTCCTCCTCCTCCTCCTCCTCCTCCTCTTTCTCCTCTTCTTCCTCCTGTGACAAATACCATCTCATGAGTCTCCTCACTGCTGGGCTTAATAAACATTTGTTGTACAAAGAAGATCTCACAGTCACTTAAGAACACGCCAGATATTTGACACATGGTCTCAAGGCCCTGAAGTGGAAATAATAACAGCCCTTCTTTCCACAGGCTGACGTCAAGAATTAAATGAAGCAACATCTAGAACTCAGCTCAGTGCCTGGCACATAGAAGGCATCTAATAAATAGTAGCTATTATTTTTATGATTCTTATGAAATAGGAGACTTTGTGCCCATATTTTCCCCATATTATCTCTCAGATGAGAGAGTCAGACAGAAAGTCACTTGGGTGACATCACACAGCCAGTCGGTGGTCACATCAGGTTTGAACTCATGCTGCCAGACTCTAAGGTCAGTGCCGGTAGGCATTCAGTGCAGCAGGGCACACAGAGCTGGACCAGCTCCCAGCCCTTGTCTGTGCTGCTGTGTGGCCTGAGTAAGTAAACCCACTTCCCTAAGTCCTCAATTCCTCATCTTCAAAAAGGCAGCAAAATAGCCCTGACTTAGAGGTCCGTTGGGTGGATACAACATATGACAAGGACAGAGAAAAGAATCTGGTATAGCACTGTCACCAGCACCACAATTACTGTTGATGCCACTGCTGCTGGCAGGAAGTTCTTTCTGTTCAGGCCATGGCCTGACCACCATGGCTGGCTCCTGCTGTGGTGTTAGCAGGCGCAGGTCATTTTCATCTTTGCAGCCCTGACAGCCTTCCAGGAGGCCTCTCTCGCCGCCCTGATGGGCCTCTAACCCTTCTCTGGGTGTGAGCTGACCACAGCCACAACCACACCCAAGACGCCTTTCTGAGGACCCAAGGCAGGAACCCAAGGCAGAAAAAGCCCTTACTTGTCCAGCTTGGTATCAATCAAGAGTTTATCCCCTTCCACAGAAAATGAGGCCAAGAGGTCCGTGTCCTGTAGGGAAGGAGAAGGAGAAGGAAATGTCATTGCCGTCGCCCAAGGTCATTTCTGCCGAGGGCTCACTGTGCCTGTTGGTGAGCTGAGTCTAGAAAGCTGTTCCTTGAAGCCTTGGCCAAGCCTCCTTATACTCGTATCAGCAAGGGGCTTTCAATAACGCTCACCATGTGCCATATCTCTCCACCAAGGGAAGCAGTCAACAATAATAAGCAGCCAACATTAACCACTGTTTGCAAGTAAATCGCAGGATAGGCTGAGTAAATAAACAGTTCTCAGGAAGACAAATGCCACAGGATTCCCATGCTTGGTACTGGGGATGTTTACCAAGACTCTCTAAGATGCTTTAGAGAAGAGAGGGAGGTGTCTTGCAGCCTATAAAACTTTCCCTAGGTGAACCACTGCAGACAGAATTGGGCATCATAGCTGCCAATCATAACAGCCCCACCTCCTAGGAGAAGGCATAAAAGATCCAGACTCATCCCTCTCTTCCAGCAGAAATTTTGTAGGAAAATTCTTTTTGTTTCCTTGGTCCACATTTTGTGAATTTAATTTAAAAGGTAGCCTTATGAAAATAAAACCAAGCTCCCAACAAACTCAAAAGTGGCATTAGTAACAACAATAACAAAGATTGGCATAGTACAGAAGAGCTGGGTTTCTGGGTGCCTGTGGCAAGGACCTAAACTGGTATTGGAAATCATCCTTAGGAAATGGTGCTGAAAGGAGGATAGAAGGATGTGTAGGAGTTGACCAAATAAAGAAAGAGGGTAAAAGAGTAATCCAGGCAGTGGGAAGGGTATGTGCAAAGCCTTTGGGGAAGAAAAGAGGGAAGCAGTAACAGGACAGGACGGAGAAGAGGCCAGAGAGTGGACTGTATGATGCTACAGTGGAATGGGGCCAAACTAAGCAGAGAAGTGGGCTCTGTTGCCTGGGGCCAGTGGGAAGTTCTGATGACAGGCTATCAGCTGGCTCAGAGCTTGGGCTGTTGATGGAAAAGCACACAACAGGCTGATGGATGGTTGCAGAATGGATAAGAATTGGCCCTTCTGTTCTCTCATCTGATGATGCAAAAAAAAACCAAACACACACACACACACACACACACACACACACCATGGCTAGCCAAGAACACACACTTTAGGCCAGAAGCCACTCATTTCATCTCAGCAGGGATGGGGAAGACATAGGAGATAAGAGGAGAGCCTCAAGCGTCTGACCCTGTGGACTTACACAGAAGATGGCACTTACCGCTTAACGCACGATAATGTATCACTTAACACCTGACACATGTAGTGAGCCCTGCTGTGTCCTGGACCCTGTGCTACACTCTGAGGACCCCACAGTGAAAAAGATCATCCAAGTCTGGCCAGCAATGAGCTAACAAATGTGTTTGATAATGTCCGATCAAGCAAAGTAAAGGAGGAAGAGACAAACAGAGACAGAAGGGTAAAGGAGTAGGAATATTTTACACGAGTGACCTGAGAAGGTCTCTCTAAAGAGGAAGTTTGGAGCACAGGTCTAAAGAAAATGAGGGAGTGAGCCCTGCGGGTACCGGGGGGAAGAGCATTCCACACCCAGCAAGTGTGAAGACCCTGGGGCTGAACCGTGCCTGACACATTAAGGGAACATTCAAGAGCTGAGAAGTGAGCAGAAGATGATCTTGCAGGATTTATGGGACATTTTCAAGAGATCATCTTCTATTTGAGGACTGAAGGAAAGTAGGGAAGTAGCAGTTCACATTTTAAATGGATTCCTCTAGAATAACTTCTGGTGTGCTATAGCATAAGAGTGACCATAGTTAACTATATGTTATACATTTCAAAACACCTAAAAGAAAGAACTGTGAATGTTTTCACCACACAGAAAAATGTTTGAGGGGATGGTTACTGCTAATTAACCTGATTGGGTCATTACACATTGTACACATGTTCTGAAAAATCTCATTGTATTCCAAATCTAGGTACAGTTTTTAGGCATCAATTAAAAATGTAAAGAAGATCCTTCTCCATGAAATACTTGTGGAAATTGATGTATCTGTGTCTGTTCCCTGTTAGGTTCCATGGACAAGGAAGCAGGAACCATGTGTCTTGTTTGTCTTTTCCTTGCATCCAGTAGGAAGTATAATCCTAGTAGAAAGTAGTTATCCAGTAAGTATTGCTTAATGAATGACCCAGGTCAACTCTGCCTTGCACCACAGTATACAACCCATGAGAATGACAACAGCCAACACTTTGGGAGCCTTTACAGAACATCCAGTACTTCTCGGAGCATTATCAACACTGATGACCTGCTACCAAACCCATGTAGTAGAGGAAAGAGCAGGTCCAGAGACAGGAAGGGACCTGTCAAGGTCACACAGCGAGAAATGGTAAAGCCTGGATGTGAATTATCCTCTGGCCCTGAAGATGGACAAGCATCACTTTGGTGGAGACTATGGGGACCTGAAGGGGCCAGGGGGCTTCAGGAGACCACATGACTCTGTCTTGAGGCCCAACTGGGGGCCAACAGCACCCCAGACACTTACCACATCAATAAGGCAGATGGTGGTCTCAACATCATTGGGCTGGGAGACCACGACCTCGGAGGTAGCAAAAACCTTCACCAGTGCCTGGTCCTTCTGCAGTGTCACCGTTGGTGGGTTGGGGACCTGGATCTTGATGGTCAGCGGACGAGACTCGGGGTACTGCTGGAACACCTGTGAGCAGGCATTGGGCCACGTAAGCGGGGTTGTTGGCAACAGGGGACTAGGGGGCTGTCAAGCAATCTCAGGGAGGCCCAGAGCCCAGGGCCTCTCTGAGTAGCTTCAGATCCAACATTTCTAGAGGCCACAGGCAAAGCCACCATCCACTGTGGTACCAGAGAAGAGGACGTAATATCTGAGCCACTCTCAGGGCTGTCATAAGATTGAATGTGACAGTGCCGGCAGAGCTCTGGGCTCAATCCTTGACACCTGAAAGCCCAACTAGGATCTCACTGGCTGCTGACCCAGGACCTGAGCGTCAGTCTTGACAGCATTGGAGATACTGTTTCTCCAGGCTACAGATGAAAAGACTGAGGCTCAGGGGGGAATTTCAGGGAGCCTGAGGGTCTAGACAGGTCTGTACAACACAGAGCCCCAACCCTCTCCACCCTCCCTGGAGAAAGTCCATGCTTCTAGGCATCTCACTGCGATGTCCCCAAAGCTCAGGTCACCCATTCTGCCTGAATTCACCCAATCGCCTGAGCTCAGAGGGAAGGAAATGGAGCCTGTTTGCTGTAGACCAGGCCCCGAAGCTAGGTCACCAAAGATACCAAATAACCAGTTTGTCATATTTACTGATAACTGACTTATTGCACAATTGAGTAGAAAGAAGCAATTCTGTATGGAAACTTCACCATGGGCGGCAGCACTGCAGAACAGGGCCTGGCCCTGAGACTTTGTTCACTTTCCGGAATTCCTGAATTCTTTCTTCAATTCTTTGGTACAAACTCTTGGCCAGAGTAAAAATCTTGTCATTTGATCACTCCATGAATTTATGCTTTGGCAGATTGGCTTTCAACAAGTGAGTTATTTGATAAATTGGCTTTTCCTAAGGCGATTTTCAGTACTTCCTGGGAGGCGCCCGGTGTCCCAACCATGGCAACCAGAGCAAGCAGTCTTGCCTTCTTCACAGAGATCCCCATCACCTAAACTGTCCCCACAGCAATCACCCCCGTCAGCCCCAGAGCTGATCAGACCTCTCCGGGGGCCTCTCCCTGGCCTGAGTCCCCAGGAGACATGCCTCTGTGTCCAGCCCAAACCAAACCTCCTGAGGCTGACCTACAGCTGTCCCAAGGCCTGAGTCCCTGCTCTAGCCCAGCTCTGCCACTACCTCTGAGCCTCTGTTTCCCCATCTGTAAAATGGGGTGCTTGTCTTTCCTTGCCCTGTGAGAGGGGACTATTAGGAACAAATGAAAGCATGGATTCCAAGAAAATTTTATGAGCTGTAAAATTTAGTGTGCACAGTAAAGCGATCCAGTAAAGTAAAAGTTCAGTGAGCAAGTGATCCCTGGCCTCCTGGAGCAGAGCCTGCTTAAGATACTGGAGAATGGTGCACCTGCCATTCTGCTCTTGGACACATGAGGGCGATAATGACCCTTTGTTGAATTTGACTCTGCTCCTGCTTGAGAATTTGAGACAGGAGACTGGAGACAGGGAAGGAGGAAAGAAGGCAGCAATGCCCAAACCGTCAGTGGATGTGGCTATCCCTCCCTCTGAGACTACTTCCTGCACGAAGAGCTCTGGCACAGAGCGCAGGACCACAGGCCTGGAACAAGTGCTGGCATCAGAAAGGCCTCTGTTCCCTCTCTATGTGGCCACTAACTGAGTAAGAGTACGCTGGTTCTAGTACTTTAAAAATTTTTGTAAATATCAGCAACAATAAGATAGTTAAACCTGACAAACGTCTGCTCTGTGCCTGGATTCCAGTCTCCAGGTCCACAGCCACCCTGAAGAGTGACCATTTTGCAGATGAGAAATCAGAGGCTGAGAGTGATAGATTCATTTGAACATGGTAATATGACTGGGAAGTGCTGGGCTTTACTTCCAAAGATCTCCAAAGATCTAGCTCCACCCTGGAAGGCCCCGCAGGTCTGTGTGCTGCCCTTTTCCTGCATCATCCCCTCCACCCTCCCAGACTATCTGAGCCCGTGGGACTACGTTAGCATGGCTTCATTGACCAATGAGGACACTAGGACTCAGAGATGTTAGGACTTGTGTCAAAGCCACACAGCAAAGGAGTGGCCAGGCTGGTCCACCGCCTCCCTCTTTCAAGGGCCCCTCCCGTGCAGGGTCTGTTCTCCACACCTTTGGCACTGCACGTGGTGGAAAGCAGGTGAGAGCCATCACCCCAGTGCTGAGCATCTTTCCTTCCAGCCAGGTCAGGGGAGGGAGACCACAGACAATGGCGCTGCCCATCTTACTTACATACCTTGGGAATCAGGGCCCCCAGCGTGGACGTGGTGAGTGGAGGAAGCTCATCAAACTGTGGGATGAGGACAAAGGTCATATTAGCGCTGAGGTGACAGAGGCACAGCCATCAGACTCCTGCCTGCTCTGAGTCATCAGGAGGGCACCTTCTTTCTCTGAATGACCCCCGGGGAAGCTCCACCTCCCCAAAGTGGCCACTGTGCAGTCACGGAGCAGCCCATGGCCAAGTGGGCACCAGCAGCTTAAGCTCACCACAGGCCTGACTTGAAGAGGTAAGAGCCAGCGTTTCTTCTCTACAGTGTGATTCTTTGGTAAAGCAAAGTGTGTATCATGAGTCCACACACAACCCAGTGTCCACCAAACCCTTGACTTCTGCCATGGCCCTAGACCACTTGTACTCCTACTTATTTTTGATTGACTCAGTTTTTAAGACCTAAGACACTAAAACAATGGAAAGCCAGTTCCACTTGGCAACCATAAAATCAATGTGATGTGGTGAAGCACGGCCGCTGCCTCCTTCCTGGCTGTCACTGGCTGTGGAGTCACCAGCTGACAAGTGCTGTTCTCCCCCAATTAAAATGGGGGTGCACAACAAATAATAGTTAATACACTGCCTATTGCTATCTTCAAAGTGTTACTCATTTTGTTTTATTTTTTCCATAAAATAAAAGCTTTTAAAACAGAGATGCTTCAAACTGCAAGAGAGTTAACTAAATCCTGGCGCTAAGTGGACACGTTCTCCTTGGAATCAAAGACTGACATAATTTGTATGATGCTCTTTTGAGAACACTTTGTTCTTACGAGAAACAAAGTGAAGTTAGGGCAAAAAAACATGAGCAAAATGTCATGTGGGATGGGGGAGGGAGGCAGGTGAATAGATAAGCAGATAGAGGGAGAGAGGGTGGAGGAAGGATGGCTGGATGGAGGTGCAGGTGAGCAAATCGATGGATAAATGGAAGGGTGGATGCTGGGTATATCATGGGTGGATGGATGGAAGTGTAGATTGGTAAGAAGATAGATAGATAGATAGATGATAGATAGAAACTAGTGAATCTGGGTAAAGGATGTGTGCATGAGCTGTGCTATTTTGCAACTTTTCTGAAGGCTTAAAAGTTTTCAAAAGAGTTCAGAGGGAAACTAACTCTGGAGCCCATGCAAGGGCAGAGTTATGTTCTTAAGTTACTTTTTCATGTATGTGGCACTGGGGAATGAACCCAGGGCCTTCACATTGTACTTACATACACACAGCCCTTTTTTATTATTTTATACTTTGAAACAGGGTCTTTTTAAGCAACTAAGTTGCTCGGGTTGGGCTCAGACTCAGAATCCTCCTGCCTCAGCCTCCTGTATATGTGCCACCATGCCTAGTTTCTTGTGTATCTTTTAATGACTTATGTACTTAATATTCACTTTCTTAGTGGAAGAATTCTAAATACTTGCACTGAAGTACATATAAGTGAATATGTGTTATACTTTATTAAAAGACTGAGGTGAAATCCAACAGACCTGAATAGGAGCAACATGCATCTTGCAACGGGACAAGTGTCAAGTCTGGGAGCCAGTGGAAGCCCCTGAGCACCAGCTTTGGGCAACTCCATGAGACTGGCGCACATATGGGACCTGGAGATGAGCCACGGGGTGGCCTGTCCACAGCTGGGGACTGAACGGGATCAGCGCAAGCCCAGGACTCACCATGCCGTCAGTGATGTCGATGTTCAGTGCCCCTTCCTTCTGCAGCACAGTCAGCACCTTGCCCAGGAAGTTAGCTGAGATGCCCAGCTGGGAGTTGGTGTTGTCACCCATGGGGGGCAGCTCCGGCATCATTGGCCTGGGCGATATCGCAGGCCGGCCCAGGGGGTAGTCAATGAGATCTCCTCCTGCTTCCGAAACCAGTGTCTGCAGTGGCAGAGGAAGGGGTCATGGGGTGCAGGGAGGAGGGAAGAGGGAGGCCGAGGTGAGCCAGACTGGGGGCCTGGGGGCCTCTTTTCTATGGCCCCAGCTCTGCTTTGGGTTGTGACAGAAGGGACCTCTTACACCTCCCGTGCATCCATGGCACAGCTTCTCTGATATCCCTGCCACATGGCAGCATGCAGGTGCTTCTGTGTGGTACACACTGGCACATCCTCTCTGTCAGGGCCACAGTCCTGTGACGGCCCACAAAGCTCTGTGGGGGCTCATCACAGCCCCTCAGCTGGCACCTGCCCTCTGCAATATGGCCACTAGGACTCTGTCAGTCCTCACCCCTCACCCCCTCACCCTGGCCCTTCCCCAAAGCTGCTCCGCCCTGCCAAGCACAACAGTCCCCCCCTCCAGGAAGCCCTCCTGAACAGGGGATCCCATCCCTGTGATTCTGGCTCTCATACAGCGCTGGGTGAATCGCTGCATATTTATTCCAGCGATTCTTCACGGTCTGGTCTCTCCAGGAGGTCGGCATCCCCCAGGACTGACTGTCTTGTTCACTGCTACTCTCCCAGCTCCCAGCCTGGGCAGGGCAGCCAGCGGGACCAGCAAGTGCCTGCTCTGCAGAGTGGGTGATTGTGAACGTGTTACACGTGCACACATGTGTTCAATGTGTGGTCAGTCGCTAGCAGCAGGTCCCAGGGGCCTTGGCGTGCTGATTCTAACTCGTATGTCTCTTCCCAACTTCACTTTCAGTGATTTTGCACTGTGGGTAGAAATTGGCCATGGCAGGAGTGTTTATGCCATGGAAATCAGCAAATGCTGCCAATCATGACTTTATTTTAATTGTAAAGATCCAGTTGTTAAATGCATACCAGCCAAACCAGCCTCTAACAGCAGTCCCAGAGCTAGAAGCAGGATTGTCTGGGTGCAGAGCCTAGGTCCACATTTACTAGACCTGGCAGAGTGGTTTAGCCCCTCTGTTCCTGTTTTCTCAATAAGCGTGCCCCGTCATGCTGTAGTTTTAAGGACAGACTGACCGAATCTCCAGGAAACCCTTACAGTGCCTGGTGCATGCTGAACATGGTGAGTGTCACCTAGGACCATATTTCTTGACATGATTCCTAGAGCTCTTAGTTTAGTAGCAAAAAGGCTCTGTTCCCGTATTGCCGGAGCCACCTTCATCCCTCCCAGGCCAAGACGCAGGACTCACGTTCAGGTCCAGCTCCAGGAACTCGCCGGTCACCAGGGGGAGGCTAGAGAACGTATACTGCACACTTCCCAGAATGCCCAGTGGAATCAGAGCTGTGGGCCAAGGGGAGGTTGCAGGCTGTGTCCTCGGCTGCCCAGACACTTCCCTCTCTGGGCCGTCTCAGAGGAGAGGAAGCTGCGAAGCTCTGCGTGCACAGCTGCCCTTGCGGAGCCACCTCACGCTCTCCTTCCCCAGGCCAGGGTGGATGTTTAGGGGCAGAAGGAGAGGACAGGTGGGCACATCTCCCACCGCCACCACACAGGGCCCTGCTCCCAGATGTTGCGTGTCCCCAAGCCTGGCCCTGAGCAGCCCTTAGCGATACCAGCCCAGTGCTGCCAATCAGGAAGGACTTACAGTCCACGAGACCCAGCTGGTCGTTGACAAGACCCAGCACCACATCCACGATGGGGCAGAGCTGCGGGGAGAAACGTGGGTCAGGTGACGCTGCAGGGAGTCAGGAAGGGGAGACGCCCATAGCACGGGCAGCTCAGGTCTGACGCCTGCTCTGGGCCTGGCTCTGTCCTCACCTTGTCCCTGTGGGGAGCCTCTGTCACAATTCCCATCCTAGAGACAGGGAAACTGGGAGAGTGATGTGACTTGTCACATGGCTTGGAAGAGTCCAAGCTGAGAGCGGAACCCAGCGCTGTGTGAAGCTCAGGCACTTTCCCCTTTCCATCTTCACACCTGTCCCTCCATATCCCTGAGCCCTTTCCAGACCCCAAGAACCTGTCGTGACCCTGGCCCCCTCCATCCGTCTAGGACAACTGCGTGCCCCTGAGGATAAATGTGGGGCTGTGGTCCCTCCCACCCGCTCTTACCAAGTCAGGGAGCACATTGGCCAGGACTCGGTTTACTAAGTTGTCCACGAGGTTGGGGAGAAGCCTGGGGAGAGAGGGCAGATCTGTAGCCATGGAGGGCAGCGTGCCCCAGGGGTGCCAGCCCAGGCCAGACGCTGCTGGTTCTTAGCGATGAAGGTTGCTTCCTCCTTCCCATTGCACCCTCTTTAGGACTGTTGTGCCACCTGCAACTTCAAGAAACCTTCCCAGAGGGTGAGGGAGCTGCTGCTTTATCCAAGCACACCACACAGTACCCAGAGCAGGCCAGGGTGATGGGTCTTTGTACAAGAGACAGGAGGAGAAACGCTGGCCGACACATGTGCTCTCACGGCCCATGATAAAGGACAGTTTATTGCTACTGAAATGGTTGGGAGACATGATCCGTTACACTGAAGTTCAGAGCAGTGACTGAGCAAGTTCTAACTATGCCACCCATTCCCAAGCACCCTGCCTACCCAGCTAAGGAGGGGTCAGTCACTGACACATAGATAAGACACAGAGGTGGACAGACAGACAGGCTTGGAGGCGAGGACTTGTTCTCAGGGCCCTGAAGTGTTGGGCAGTGAGGGGAAATGTGACCGTCCTAACAGTCCCTGGTGACCTCGGCCCTTGAAAACTGCTCCCCGTCCCTGTTGAACACAGCTGGGTTCCTGCCCTGAGGTGGCAGCTGCAGCACTGTGCCAGGTTGGCAGAGCAGAGAATTCCTCCAGGCAAAGTCCTGACTGGAAAGACTCCCCTGGAGCTTTCCACACACCATGGGCTCCTTGGAGGGTTCACACTGGGTCTGGTTCCCCTAGGTTGGTGAGGTCCCAAGAACTCACGCACAGGTGTGTGCTGGGCGTGTGTGTGTGTGTGTGTGTGTGTGTGTGTGTGTTGAACAGTTTGCCATTAACTTATGACGTTTTTGGTACCAGGGATTGAACTCATGACCTCGCCAGGCAGGCGCTTGTGCTGCTGAGCTAAACCCCCGGCCCATGAAATGGCATTTATTTTTTAAAAAAAAACACACAACTCTGCCTCAGCAGCAGGGAGCTGGTTGCATAAATGATGGTTCATCCAGAAGATGGAACATTATACAACTGTAAACAATAAAACAAAGGTGTGTTCGGTGTTTGGACACAGAGAATTCTCTGATTGAGTGAGTAAAAAGAAAAGTACAAAGCGAGTTGAGAGCAGACGCCCATTTGCAATAATGGGAATGGGAGTGAGAATTGACACTCAAATTTTCTGAATTTAAACATGGTAATCGAGATTTAAGAACTGAATAACAGGGGCTGGGGATTTAGCTCAGTGGTGTAAGTACCTGCCTTGCAAGCACACGGTCGTGAGTTTGATCCCCAGTACCGATTAAAAAAAAAGAACTGAATAACCAAAAAAATTAATTAATTAATTAATTTTTTAAAAAGAACTGAATAACCACAGCCAGCTTAGAGGGAAGGGGTAGAAAATAGGGTAGAAAGGACCTCACTCCATGTCTTTTTGTCACTTCACACTTTTAAATCATATTACTGTCAAATATATTCCCGAGTGAAAAAATGTGAATTGAGAAGTCCATGAGACTTCTATCTTTTGAATCCCAGGACCCAATTTTCTCTGCCCTCATTCATCCCGACACAGAAACAAAGACAGGGAGAAGCCCACACAAATCAGAAGGTTTGGGTTCATGTACCACAAGGAGTTTTTCTGCTCCCCAAGTCTTGATAAGAGGAGGGTGGCAGTGCTGGGCCGAGGGATTGATAAGACCAGAGGGAAAGGCGGGGAAGTGACCACAAGGAGAGGGGCTGGAGAAGCGTCCTGCGTGCTGGGAGAGGGACTTGGCTGTGTCCTGAACATGTGTTTATCCCGACTGCCCCCTGGGGACAGGGTGCTGGCCGTGCACAGACACTTGAAATCTCTGCACAGAAGTGGGGTCTTGGTCACTTTGTGGGGAGCGCACAGTAGGGGTGCATTGGGCTGAACAGCTGAGAAACGTCCCATGGGATGGGACACTGAGGGACAGATAACCATTCTGGGACGTGTGCTCTGGTTTAGATCTAGGATGTTGCCCTGGTGTCTCATGTGTTCAGAGGAGGGTTAGGAAGGATTGGATTTTGGGGAGCGATACTCAGCACTGGATTCATCCGCTGAGGAGCTCAGTGGCCAAATGCACTGTTCAGAGGTTGGGCCCAAGGGGCTTTGTTCTCGTCCCTGCCCTCTCTCTGCTTCCTGGATGCCAGGCAGGTGCCCTCCACCCTGCCGCTTCTGCCTTGGAGCCAGCTCACCAGAGACTGAACCCCAAAATCGTGAGCCAAGTTAAACCTTTCCTCCTTTAAATGGTGGGTGTTGGGTTTCGTGTTCCAGTCACAGCAAAGTTGATGAATGCACCATATATTTATAAACTCTCACATCATGGCAGTTTATGCACTTAGAGCTTTACGTTCATCATCTCAGTTACCAAGGAAACGAGAATTTACCTTCATCTCACAGATGGGGAAACCGGAGCCCAAAGAGGGCAACAGAGTTGCCCAAAATGACAGAACAATAAAGAGTAGAACAGCCCTAAATCTTCCTGGCCACATGGATAAAGTCCTGTTCAAAGGCCCAGAGCTGTGGATTATAACTGTTCTCCAAGTTGACTGAAGCCTACATCCTGGGTTCAAAGCACAGCCCTTGAATTCCCTTCAGGCAAGTGCCAGGCCAGGGCGAGGGGAGAGTGTAGATGGTTCTGTGTGAGGCCTCACTACTCCTGGGTATCAGGGCTCTGCCTGCCCCCATCACAGGGAGAGGAGAGGCGCCATTTTGTTTGCCAGAGGCAGATGTCCGCCAAGTCACTCCACCACCTGCTGGACTCACCCTCGCAGCAGCTTGACTTTGATGCCCCCAAGCAGGGTGTCACATCTCTCGATGACCAGCCGTGGATAACCAGTGCGGTCCATGGTCAGCCGGACCTTGGCTGAGATGTTCACCTCCACTGAGATGTCCAGAAAGCCAATGAGACTGAAGGAGACCAAGGGGTCAGGAGAACAGTGAGTCACACTCTAGCCACTGGCATCACTCAGCTCAGGCTTTAGCTTTGGCCATCCCTGTCAGCCGTCATGCCCCTCGCTCATCTCTAAGAAGACTGGGAACAGAGAGCAGTATAAATCCTGGTTTCCAAGGTAACCATCCAGTCACCTAACTTTGGAGACATGACTTCATCCTTGGGGACTGACTGATGGAAAAATTAACCTCTAGGGTCCTCCAGGAAGCACCTACTGCATGGCAGGACTCTCTGAGGGTGGCCACAGCCAGCTGGGAAGGGAGGGGGCCTTATAGCCCAGTGCAGATGAAGACACTAAGGCTCAGAGACACTGGAAGTGTGACCCAAGGTCTTGCGGCTTGTAAGAGTCAGGAACCAAACCCAGGCTCTCCGTTGACTCCACCTCCCCACACACTAGGCTGCCTTCACAGAGGACAGTGACTACAAGGTGACTTCACTTCCCCCTATTAGGGGTACAGAGAGACCAAGTGTGATGAGGGGCAGCGACTCGCCCAAGCTCTCCCGGTGGGGACACAGTGGCAAGGGCACACACCTCTTCCCGTTGATGGCCACACGGGTGTACAGGTTCAGGTAAACACCCACGCCGGGCAGGAGTCGCACGGACACCCGGGGCAGGGTCAGCTCCGCAATGCGCAGCCTGCACGGGGTGACAGCTGTGTGACCTGAGGCACCGCCTGCCATGGTCCCCCACAGTGCCCTCCCACTCTGCTCCTCCCCACCCCTCGACTCTGAAGAGACCTGCAGTTCACAGACAGCTCATCGAATGGGGGAGAAGTTCAGGCCCAGCAGCCAGGGACCCACTGTGCCTTTCTCTGCCCTCCGCTTGTCCCTGCCTCATGTGAGGCTCCTCCTGTCCAGGCTTCAGGCTTCAGGTCCCCCTCCATGAAGCCCCCAGCCTCTTTCAGGTGAGCTTGCTCACCCCCCAATCCCTAGCCTGCTGTGACTGGCAGCTATCTGCAGACTCTGTCACCCAAGCTCGCATAACCCACCAGCTCACAAGCCCCTCTGGCCAGAACTGACCACTGCGTCTGTCCCTGCACCAGCACAGTGTCCCTCACATAGTACATGCTCTACATGTTTGTTGAATTAAAAGACTGTGAGAAGGAGCCTGGGTGTTGTTGAATATATCACATATGCACTACACTTCCACTTAACTACATTACTACAGGTGAGGAAACTGAGGCTGGAGAAATGAAAAAGCTAGCACCAAGTCACACGCAATTGCCTAAGATAGAGCTGAGCTCAGATGCTGCACTATTTCCTGTCAAGACCCAAAGCTATGTAAAGTGGGTCTCTGCGACATCCAGTTCCAAGGTCCCTCCCTGAAGACATCTCCCTCGTTAATGGGTTCATGGAGAACTTGGTTGGAAACCCAGCAGCCTTACCCTGTGATGCCCTGCACGGTGCTGAGGAGGCCGCCTTCGCCGAGCGCCCCCAGCACGCCGCCACCTCCGAGCAGGCCTCCATCGCCAAGGAGACCACCTCCGCCAAGCAGCCCGCCTTGGCCCGCCAGGATGCCCTCGTTGGCCAGCATGCCCCCAGCGCCTAACAAGCCACCTGGGCCCAGTGCCCCAGTGGCCACACCCGGGGGAATCTCCCCGGGCCGCAGCTCACGCCGGCCCCGGAGCCTGCCCTCCGCAGACCGGTACCGGCCCCGGGAGCTGTAGGCGGTGCTGTCGTCTCCACGTCGCAGATCCCTGATGCTGCCGTCGAACTCCAGGATCTCACCATAGCGGTATTTGCCCCCCAGTTGAGCAGTGTTGTCATTGGTCTCAATGTGACCATATTTATAATTTCCACCAAGTTGTTTGCCATTGGTGTATTGGGGGGGACGCTCCCGGACATGGAAGTCATTATAGGG
>PVJX010019533.1:0-34737 GCA_004027295.1 Dolichotis patagonum | reverse complement strand
AAGACTAAAACTAGACCCATGTCTATCACCATACACTAAACTAAAATCTAAATGGATCAAAGATCTAAATATTAAAACAGAAACACTAAAACTACTGGAAGACAAAGTAGGTAAAAACCTCAAAGATATAGGGGTAGGAAGAGAATTCATGAACAAGAACCAAAGTACACGGGAAGTACTTCCCAGAATCAATAACTGCATAAAATTTTTTAATAAAGCAAAATTTGTGCTATTAAAATTGCTCCTTGGGGACTCTGGCTTTATCTCTCACATGTGAAGATTTAAACAGCCACCACACCCATTGTTTTATTATGAAAAACTTGACAAATGTGAACAGCAACAGACTTTCTTGTATTTTTCAGAGACTTGAAGCTATAGGATAAGTCACCATCCTAGAAGCTAAAGAGATGAGAACATCCTGAAAGAGCCACTGAGAGCTGCTTTCCTGAAGTAGAAGTTCCTAGAGTCAAATGCTGGAGGAATCATTGTGATCAGGAGTCTTCACAGTGGGGCTGACATTTCCAATGCTACCACCAGCTTGCAAGTTGGCCCATGCATTTGAGATTTTGTATTTAGGAGACTGTTCCAACCATGTTCCTAACTGATAGCATGAACCACTGACCTTGAACTGTTTGGCTTTTACAAACCATGTGGAGTAGTCTGAACATCTGCCTTTCTTCGAGAGTTTGGAATTTACGTATGTGCTATATAGAGGATACTCCCAATCAAAACTCTAACTCATGAGAATTCATATTCTCTGGGAGATAACATTTAATAATCATTCTTATGACTCACTATTATAGGAATTAAGAGCATGTCATGTTTCACTCTGAGGTTAGAGCCTGTTTTCTACCAGAACTCATTTCCATACATTTTTTTACCCTTATAGATTATACGTTCTATCAGTTTGCTGTAGAAAATTATAGATTTGAGGATGGTACATTGAGTCCCATGAGTCTCTACTAAACTCTTGCAAGCTGGCGTATGGAGAAACTTCCCCATCCCCCACCGAAAGAAGCAATTTAATAGTAAATGTTAAATGTAGAAGATTGATTGTGCATAAGTCTAAAGAACGAGGTACTCTTGAAAACCATTGCTTTAGCAGGAGTTTTATATTTTCAGGGGCTCAATGAAGGAAACATACGCAGTTCTCACAGTGAAGTCTTGAGAAAGACAGTCTCTTTGTTATGCTGAAGGAAAGAGAATAACCACTGTGCAATATACTCAGTCTTCTATATAACAGAAGCCCATTCTCTGGGGGAAGTCTTTTATTTTCTTTAAGAAAGAAAGGAAAGAAAAAATAGAAAAAAAGGATAATGATAGAATAATACAGAATTAAAAAAATTAACATCATAAAATCGCTAGTTGATACATGACATAGTGTCATCTTAAAAATAGTTATTAAAGTTATGAAATCAAAGCATTAAAAGCAGCTAGACACTCAAACATTGACAGTGCAAACCATTCTATTCAATGATCTAACAGAAATTTAGTAACATGGTCATGTATCTTACACACTATACATACCGTTGTATCATTTAGAGCCTTTTCTTCTCTTTCACTTTTACAATATCTATTATACTTTTTGGATCTTAGTACCCGGTCAATTTTTATTATTTTTTGCACTAGAGAGACAATGTGATATTTACTAATGGGAATCTTGTTTATTTCACTAATGAGGAAATTCTCAATTTGCCTCCATTTACTTATAAAAGCCTCAAGATCATCGTTTTTTTAGTAGTATTATATTGTATAAAAATAACACATCTTTTTCATCCATTCTGTGGTTGATGGGCATTTTGGTTGTTTCCAAGATTTAGCTATCGTAAATTGTGCTGCTATGAACATAGGTGCACATATATCTCTGTGACCTGACATTTTCAATTTTTCTGGGAAAATACCCAAGATGGGAATGGCTGGATTGAATGGAATTTCCAATCCTAGTTTTTTGAGGAATCTCCATACTGATTTCCACAGTGGTTGCACCAGTATGCAATCCCACCAACAGTGGAGGAGTGTTGCTTTTTTCCCTCACCCTCGACAACAATCATTATTAGTTGTTTTGTTGATCGCAGCCATTCTTTCTGGGGTGAGATGAAATCTCAATGCTGTTTTAATTTGCATTTCTCGAATGACCAGTGATGGTGAGCATTTCTTCATGTATGTATTTGCCATTTGTATATCTTCATCTGAGAAATGTGTGTTCATCTCTAATGCCCATTTTTGGAGAGGGTCTTTGAATTTGGGAGGCTTGGTGTTTTTCAGTTCTTTGTATGTTTTGGATGTAAGTCCTTTGTCTGAGGGATTGATTATTGGCTAAGATTTTTTCACATTCTGTGGGTTTTCTTTTCACTTTGTTGGTGATTTCTTTTGAAGTGCAAAAACTTTTTAGTAATATGAGATCCCGCTATTGATTCTTTGATGTATTTCTTGTGTGGTTTGTGTTTTATTCATGAATTCTCTCCCTACCCCTAGGTCTCCAAGATTTCTACCTAACTTGTCCTTTATTACATTTAGTGTTTCTGTTTTAATATTTAGATCCTTAATCCATTTTGAGTTTAGTTTACTGTATGGTGATAGGCATGGATATATTTTCAGTCTTCAGCATGTGGAAAACAAATTTTTCCAACACCACTTATTAAAGTGTCTATCTTTTTTCCAGTGAATATGTTTAGCTGCTTTGTCAAATATCAGGTGGCTGAGTGTCTTTGTAGTAGTGTTCACATTTTCTAATCTGTTCCATTGATCCTAAGGTCTATTTCTTTGCCAGTACCATGCTGATTTTATTACTGAGGCTTTGTAGTATAGTTTCAGGTCAAGAAATGAGACACCTCCTGTCTTGCCTTTGTTGCCCAGAACCACCCTTGCTATTCTAGGTTTCTTCTGTTTCCAAATGAATTTTAGGAATATTTTCTCTAGATCTGTGAGGTATGTTAGTGGCATTTTGATTGGAATTGCTTTAAATCTGTATAATAGTTTTGGGAATATGGCCATTTTCACAATGTTCGTTCTTCCTAGCTAGGAGCAAGGAATATCCTTCCATTTTCTAATATCCTCTTCAATTTCATTTTTTTAGCATAGCATAATTTTCAGCATATAGGTCTTTTACATTCTTAGTTAGGTTGATTCCTAAATATTTCATTTTTTCACATGCTATTGTGAAGGATGATATTTCCATAATTTCACTCTCAGGAAGTTTTTGTTTGTGATTTTTGAGTGTTGACTTTGTATCTAGCTACTCTGATGAATTTGTTTATTACCTCTAGTAGCTTTTAAATTGAGTTTTTGGGGTCTTTTATGTAGAGGATCATGTCACATGCAAATAATGATAATGTAACTTCTTCTTTTCCTATTTTTATTCCTTTTATTTCTCCCTCTTGTGTGATTGCTCTGGCTAATATTTCTAGCACTGTATTGAATAGGAGTGGTGATAGTGGACATCCTTGTCTTGTTCCTGATTTTAGATTGAAGGCTTTCAGTTTTTGTTCATTTATTATAATGTTGGCTGTTGGATTGTCATAAATGGCCCTTATGAGATTGAAGTACATGTGTATTCTGAGTTTCTACAGGGTTATTATCATGAACAGGTGTTGGACTTTATTGAAAGCTTTTCTGCATCTATTGAGATGATCATATGATTTTTATATTTTTGGTTCTGTTGATGTACTGTATTACATTTATTGATTTATATATGTTGAACCATCCCTGCATCCTGGAATAAATCAAAGTTGGTCATGGTGTGTAAGCTTCTTGATGATTTGTTGCATTCTATTTGCCATTATTTTATTAAGAATCTTTGTATCAATGTTCATTAGTGAGATTCGCCTATTGTTCTCCTTCTTGGTTGGGTCTTTCTCTGGTTTTGCTATCAGAGTGGTATTGGAGTGATATTTACCTCGAAAAATGAGTTAGGGAGGACTGCTTCTCTTTCAATTTCATTGAAGAGTTTAAAGAGTATTGGCATTAAATCTCTAAATATCTTATAGAATTCAGCCATGAATTCCTTAGGACCTGGGCTTTTCTCTGTTGGTAAGTTTTTCTTTACATTTTCGATTTTAGTAGCTGATATTGGGATATTAAAAATTGTTATGTCTTGTTGATTGAGCTTTGGTAGTTTATATGTTTCTAGAAATCTATCCATTTCCTCTGTTTTCCACCTCAGTGAGTAGAGGTTTTCAAAGTAGGTGTTCATGATCTTTTGAATTTCCATGGGATCTGTAGTAATTTCTCTCTTTTCCATCTCTATTGCATAGATTTGAGTTTTTCTTTCTTTTTCTTCACAGGGTTGCCTAGAGGCTTATCAGTTTTGTTTATTCTCTCAAAAAACCAACTCTTTGATTCATTCATTCTTTGTATTTTTAGTTTCAATTGCATTAATTTCTGCTCTTATCTTTACAATTTCCTCTCTTATATGAGCTCAGAGTTTGACTTGCTCTTCTTTTTCTAGAAGCTCGAGATGAAGCATTAGGTTCTTTATTTGTGCTCCTTCCATTTTCTTGATGTAACTATTTATTCCTATATATTTTTCCCTCTTAGGACTGCTTTCACTATGTGTATAAGGTATGTTGCATCTGCATTTTCATTGTATTGTTGGTATTGTTTTATTTCTGCTTTAACTTCATCTGTAACCCACTGATTGTTCAGAAGGTTGTTATTAAATTTCTATGTATTTATGCAGGTTTTGCAGTTTCTTTTGCCATTGATTTCCAATTTTAGTGCATTATGGTCAGATATTATGCCTGGGATAATGTTGCCCCATTTGCATTTAGTTAAGAGTGTTTTATGGGATAATGTATGGCCTATTTTGGAGAGTGTCCCATGTGCATCTGAGGAGAATGTATGTTCTGATATGGTTGGGTGGAACACTGTAAACATCCACTAAGTCCATTTGCTCACAGATATGAGTCAGTTCTGTTATTTCTTTGCAGATTTTTTGTCTAGTTGATCTATCTCTTTGTAACAGTGGGTTGTTAATGTCTCCTATTAAAATTGCATTCTTGCATTTTTGGTTTATCATGTCCATTATTATTTGTCTTATACTGTTGTATGCTCCTGTATTTGGTGCATATATATTTATAATTGTTAGTTTTTCCTCTTGTAATTTTTCATTTACCTGTATGTAGAGGCCTTCTTTATCTCTTTTAATCCTTTTAGGCTTGAAGTTCACTTTGTCTGCAAACAGAATAGCTACTCCTGCTTTTTTCTGGGTTCCTGTTTCATGGAACACTGTTTTCCATCCTTTGACTTTTAATCTATGGGTTTCTTTTTGAGTCAGATGTGTTGCTTGTATACAACATATTGTAGGGTCCTGTTTCTTGATCCATTCTGTAAACCTGTTTCTTTTGATAGGTGAATTGAGTCCATTTACATTTATGGATATCACTGATATGCACTGACTTGAAATTGCCATGTTGCATTCCTGTTGTTGGTTTCCTACTTTTCTGTTTTGTTTATTATCTTGCCTAGCCTGATGGTTTCTTTCCATTGTTGCTCTGGAGATTCTGGTCATTTTCATCTCTATCTAGCATGTCTTGAAGTATGTTTTCTAGGATTGGTTTGGTGGACATGAATTTCTTCAGTTGTTCTTTGTCATGGGAGTATCTCATTTCTCCATTAAGTTTGAAAGACAGTTTTGCTGGGTACATCAGTCTGGGTTGAAAGATTTTTGTTTTAGGGCTTGAAATACTTCACTCCAAGCTTGTCTTAACCTGAAGTTTTGTGCTGAAAAGTCCACAATGATTCTAATAGACTTTCCTTTATAAGGGAGTTGTGTCTTTTCTCTAACAGCTTTTAGTATTCTGTTTTTATGCTGTATGTCTGGGAGCTTAATTATTATATGTGTGGGTGTAGATTTATGTTGGTTGTGACTGTTTGGCATCTACATGCCTCATTTATCTGTATATCAGATTTTTCCTCATATTTGGGATATGTTCTGCTATTACTTCTATGAATAATTTACCTATGTCATTTGTATTAACTCCTGCTTCTTCATTGATTCCTATTAGTCTTATATTGCTTCTCTTGGTGTCATCTTGAATCTGCTGGATTGTCATTTCATTCTGCTTTGTTGTTTTTATAAGTTCTGCCCTTTCATGATCACTATCTGCAATCATGTCCTCAAGTCCTGAAATTCTATCCTCAGCTCCATTTAAATAGTTTTGCCAGCTTCCAATAGAATTTTTTTGTTTCTTGGATATCTTTTGGAGTTTGTTTCATGGATTATCCTTGCTTTCTACATTGTTCATTCAAAGTTTCAGTCAATTTCCCATGCCAATGTACTTTTAAATCTATTTCTTCTCTAGCTATGCTGAGCAATTCATATACTAATGTTGTTATTTCTATCTTTATATGAGAAATTATTTCTAATTTGATTTCCTCTACATCCTCATGGATTTGTTTCTTTATTTCATTTTGTATCTTTTCAGAGATTTCTGGTGTATGACTTTTAACATCCTCTATTTCACTGTTGCCTGTTCTTGCTTCTGATGGACTAGATGTTTGAGATTTTATTTTGCTTTTTCATATTGTCATTTTCAAATTTTGGGATAATATTTGGTTATTCAATCCCAATAGTCACAACTGTTGTTAGTGTGTATCTTAGGGTCTTATTGTGTAGCTGATGTTTTTCTGATTGTTTGGTGCTACAACAAAGAGAAGGGCCAGTCACCTGAATTTTCTCCTGTGAGTCCTGTTGGAGTAGTTCTATATTGTTCCTATGCTGACTAGCACAAGAGTATTGATGTAAGTCAACCCTTAGTTCCTGTAGTTGCTATATCATCAGGTTATTATAGGTCACCAGATCTCCCTGTCTGTAGTATTTGTCTAGGCTGAGACCCTTCAGTGTCACTGGGTGTCTCATAAGCCCTTTTAATTTTTTTCCAATTTGTGGGAGCCCTTGTTGGCACACTCATCAACCTGCCTGATATTCTCTGTGTGGAGGAAGGTGTTACCAACACCCTTCTCAAGCTCTCCAACATCCTACCATAGTGGGGAGCTTCCTTACTGCTTCTGTTTACCCTCTGAAGACCTCAGTTTTGGGGGAAATTCACCATAGTGACTGGAATCTGCTGAGGTCTTCTGTCTTGGTGAGGGGTTACTGAGTCTCCCGTCAAACCAGCATGGTTAATGCACTGCAGTTCAAGGTTCTGGGAGGGGGAGTGAGAGTCAAACATCAATGGCAGTACTTGGTCTAAAGAGATGCGGTAGGTAGCCAAGGGCAGTGGGCTGAGCTGGGTGCAGCGGTCCTCCAGGTTGGTGCACAGAAAAAGTGCACCAGTCCTCCAGGTTCAGGTGTGGCATGGTGGTCCAAGTTGGGGTGGGTGCAAGGGTCCTCCAGGCTGGAGTGCAGGAAAAGTGTGCGGGTCCTCCAGGTGCAGGTATGGCGTGGTCTTGGGGAAAGTCTTTTCAAGAGATTTCTATCAACAAAAAAATTTTCCTGTTAAATCTACTCCAACCTTTCTTTCTTCTGTAGGAGGGAAATAAGCAAAAGAGAACTTGAACTGAAGTCTTAGGAACTGGGTTAAAAACAGTGCCACCACAGGAGGAGTTTGAGAAGGATGGAAATATATTAGTGAGATAATTCTGGGGAACACAGTCCCAAGACAGAGCCCATTTAAAGACTATAAATCACGAGCAACCAGCATGCCACCCTGCTAAGTGGCAGTGGTCTGGAAAGCTGCGGCCAACCAAGGGCAAGAAGCAGCATTGTCTCCTGAGATCTGTGCCATGTTGGAACTTAGGGCACTGAGAAACTGAGCAACCAGCATGCGGCCTTGGTAAGTGGCTGTGGTCTGGAAAGCTGTGGCCATCCCAGGGTGAAAAGCAGCAGTGTATCTTGAACTCTATGCCATGTTGGAACTTAGGGCACTGGGAAACTGAGCAGCCAGCCTGCTGCTCTGGTAAGTAGTTGTGAGTTTACCAGTGTGTATGCTGAGAATCAAACATCCCATCCATTCCATCCCTCCCCATCTTAGCAAGTGGGAGCCAGAGATCTGAGCATCTCTGGGGAGGTTGACCATATGTAATATAGCAAAAAATGGGGATTTCCTTCTACCATCTCTTTGAACACAAATATTTTTATCACTGTTTTACTTTGTCCTGATTAATGGTATTGCTCTGTTCAAGATTCTGTTTTGATAAGTTCTGTAATATTCTGTATTTCCTTTAATTTTGCTATACCTGATTGAAAAAACTATTGTGAAGATAGCGAGATATACTATGGTACCTATTACTGTTATCCAGGTAACCTGCTGTGAAGTTCTGTACCAATTTCACTACACTGTCTCAATTGGCTTTATTCTATCCTCTTCTGTTGTATTTTACTACCTTCAAATTAATAAAAAAATTTAAAGAAACATAACAAAAGAAACACATTGAAGGAACTTGAAAGGAAATTTATAGACTGAAAATCAAAGAAGAGAAAACAATTGTTCCATACAACAGGAAATCAGAAAAAAAGCAAGGGTAACTTGCCCATCAACCACAGAATGGATAAGAAAGATATGGTACTTTCATACCATGGAAAGCTACCCAACTATAAAGTAGAATAATCTTGAGGCTCTTGTAGGTCAATGGATGCAATTGGAGATCATGTTCATGGATGAAACAGTTTGAACTTGTATGAGTGAACCCTAGCATAAAAAACAGAAATAGTTAGAAGGATCAAAAACCACAATATGTATTATAAAAGTGATAGGGTAGGAAACACCTGGGAGGAGAAGGTAGTGACACTGTTAATTTCTTACTGTCTTGGTTTAAACTCTTGTATTGTTTTCACAATTTTGTTTGGTTTGGTTTTGTTCTGTCTTGTTTGATTAGATTTTACTGTGTCTGATGGTATCGGCAGCTATGTTGAACATAATGGGATGTATTATGGTATTCATGGTTGGTTTCCTATTATCTTGCTTTGAAGTCCTATAATGTTTTCATTTGTTTGTTTAATTGGTTTTATTCTGCTGTGTTTTGTTTGATTTTATTAAGAGGGCTATTGTCTCTATACTATAAATAATTATAGTATCAATATGTTGGGTGATTATAGCATATAGATAAAGTAAGTGACAATATTACAAGTGTATTTTTGAACAACATATGACCAGCTACCTGCATGACACAGGATGCAATATTGTATTGTTCAAAGTAGACTTATATTTAATATAGATGTGTACTGGAAACTCTGGAACTGTCATTAACATTTGAAGGCAAATATAACTTACCTGATAAGAATTAAAATGGAATCATATAAAATGTTCAAGTGGAACTATAGAAAATACGTAGAGGGAGAAAGAATAAAAATAAAAATGCAGTGAATAGTAAATAATTCTAAGGTCATCACTTTAAATATGAATAATATAAACATATGAATTTAAGGAAAGATCTGCCCAAATGGCTAAGAATTAAAACCCAACACTTCTTATTGTGTACAAGAAACTCATAAAGACTAACGTAAGTGAAATAAAGGTATGGAGAGAGACATGGCATGCTGATGCTAATCAGAAGAAAGCTGAAGTAGTGGCTATGTTAATTGCAGAAACAGTTGACTTCAGAAAAAGGAGGTCTGGGGAGTAATGAAGGAGCAGTGTATATTATGGTTTGGATCTAAAGATGTCTCCCCAATGGCTCCTGTTTTCAGAGGTGGAGCTTTTAGAAAGTGGTTGGCTGAAAAGTGCTCTAACTTCCTCAGCCATCCAGCCTACTGATGGTTAGATTTGATGGCATTATTGTTAAGTGACAGAAACTTAGGAAGTGGCATCTGACTCAAGGGCCTAGGTACTGGGAGCATGGTCTTGGCAACTATGTCTCCTCTCCAGCCTCTTCCTTTCTGGCTCTTGCCCTGTCTCACTGTCTTCTTGCTGCCATAGATGTAAAGCTTTTTCCTTCATCACCCTTTCCCAGCACAATGACTTTGCCTCAACCCAACCTTAAAAGCAATAGAGAGAGCTGATCAAGGACTGAAAACTGAAATCAAGAGCCATGATAAATCCCTTTCCTTCTCAATTGCTTTCTCAAGTGTTTTTCACAGCAATGAAAAACTGTACAATGATAAAGTGGTCAGTTCTTCAATACACAGGACACTCCAGAAGTATGTGCACCTAATAACAGAACTGCAAAATACATGAAGCAAATATGTGAAGTTTTTACTGATAAAACTGAAAAATAAATAAATCCACTATTATAGTTAAAGATTTCTACACAGTTTGTTAGTAATTGATATGTCAACAGGCAGAAAATAAAGATACAGATGACTGGGTAGCACTATCAATCAACTTTATCCAATTGACATTTAAAGACCACTTTATCCAACCTTACCAGCATTTTTTCAAGCTTACATTGCACATTCACCAAAATAAACCACATTTTGGACTATAAGGCACAACAGAACAGATGTACAAAATAGAAATCATCCAAATATGTTCTCAGACCACAATGGTATTAAACTAAAGATCAATAACAGAAAGAAAACTGGAGATATATCAAACATGTGAGAATTAAAGAACATATTTCTAAATTACATAAAGGCCAAAAAAACAAAAAACCAAAAACAGCTGCCAAGAGAAATTAAAAAATATTTTGAACAGAGTGAAAATGAAAATTCAACTTTTTAAAATTTATGGGCCACAGCAAAAATAGTGTTTGAAAGGAAATTTCTAGCATCAAATATATGCATTACAACATAGAAATCTAAAATCAGCAACTCTAAGCTGCTGTATTAGGAAACTAGAGAAATAATAAAATTTTGATGTAAAGCAAGCAGCAGAAGAAAAATTAGAACACTGATTAATAAAACAAAATAAAATAAAATACATAAAATCAAAAACACTGTCAGCTATTTTTGAAAAGATGAATAAAATTGAGAAACATTTAGGCTAAGTAATGAAGAAAGAGGAGATACAAGGTATCAGTATCATAAATTAATGAAGTCATAAATCTTGGTTTCATGGATATTTAAAAGATAATATAGAAATACCACGAATAAGTCTGCAAACATGAATTTGATAACTCAGGTGAAATGCACCAATTCCCTGAAGGATTTAAGCTATACAAATTCACTGAGTGAGAAATAGATTGATTTTATGACACTATATCTAATAAAGAAAGTGAATTAGTAATTAATAGTTCAAAAATAAACATCCTTGGTGTATTGTATAATACATAGGAAAAAAATGGTGCCAACCTTCCATAATATCTTCCAAAAAAATAAGAGCTAAAAGAAAATTTCTAATATATTTTATGAGGCTAGCATCACCCTAATACTACCAAAATACATAAAGTACATAAAAATAAAAATAAAAACCACAGACTACCCATCACTTTCATAAAGAGAGACACAAAAATCCTTAAAGAATAGCAAATTAACCCCAACAATGTTTGGAGGAAATTGTCCAAATGTTGCTCTAGGATTTACTCTAGGTATGCAAATTGGCGCAACAGCAAAAAATATATCAACATAGTTTAAAATTTTAATAGAATAAAAAAGAATAATCATATGATCAAATCAATTGATACTGAAAAAGCATTTAAAAAATTCAATATTCATTAATGTTCTAAATACCTAGTTCACTGGGAATACAGGAAGCTTCTTCATGATATGTAATATTTACCAAAATCCTGCAGCTAAGCTCATATTTCCTTAATGTTTTTAAAATTATTATGAAATTTTAGTTAGAATAATGACACAGAAAAAATTAATTGTAAAACATATAGAATGGGATAGAATAAATTGAATAACCACTTCAGAAAATCAAAAAAATTCTATATTAATACTCTTGGAACTGATAAGTAAAAATAGCATGATTATGGGATAAAAGTTAAGGTAGAAGTCAAATGCTTTTTAAATATTCTACTTTATTTTTTTTTCTTGAGAACTCTGAGGGCAGAGAAGTTCTAAACCATGTCTCTGAAATGACACTTTTGTGTTCCTAAGACTCATGCCCCGTTAAGGGGATACTGTAATTGGACAGGAATAAAAATTTTCAGGTAAGCAGAAACTGGGCAAATTATTACTACCTGCAGAAACTGCCTTCCAGTCCATGTACTAAGCCAGCTCTTTGATGGAACGCAGTCACACAATGGAATAAAGCACTCTCGTGGTGTCACTGCCATGTAGGTTGTTTTACAAACCCTGTCTCCACAGTGAGTGAGAACATAGTGTGCTCGCTCCAGCAGATCCCACTGAACTCTGCCAGAGCTTTGATTTCCAGTCTGGCCTACCAGCCAGACCTTCAGATGATCAATTAGACCAGCCTGCGGCCACTGTTCTGCTAGTAAGTCTCAATTAACCCTATCCTATCCAGCTGATACCTTAATAAATCTTACCTTTCACAAGCGTTTCTGAGTATTTTCTCGGATCTCTTCACAAACTACTCCACTATCCAGGCACATTGGGGCTGTGGATGTGACATATTTATAATACCACACTTCTCTAAGAATAGAAATACTTAGGTAAAAGCCTAGCACATTTATATTCAAGGATGTGTGAACAGAAAATGAAAAAATACTAGTTAAAAACTAAATAAATGGGAAGAGACTCTATTTATTAGGTTGGGAGACTCAGTATTAAAATATTAACTATCCCTAGTTGTTCTGTAGTTGCAATGCAACACTGAGGTCTCAGCTGGCTATTCTGTATGTATCAGTAACCTGACTCTAAGATTTGTATGGAAATACAGAAGACCTAAAATGCTGAAACCATATAAAGTCACAGGATTCCCACTACCTGATTTAAAGACAGCCCAGAACAACAGTGATGAGGACAGTGCAATATTGGGAGGAAGCGGGCACTGGTTCAGCCAAACAGAAGAGAGAGCCCAGAAATTGATTCACAAAAAAATAGTCCACATCACCTCAATAACAGAGCAGAGAAAAGTAAAAAAGCCACTGATTGTATGAAATTGTATGTTCATATGTAAAAAGAAAAATACAAGAACACCCATTCATCTTACACCTTACGAAAAATTAATTCAAGCTGGAGCATAGACTTGAAGTAAGATGCAAACCTATAAAATTTGTTTAAGAAAATACAGAAGAAAAGTGATATTGAGTTCAGTGATACATTTTCTGGGACAACAGAAATATCATGATTCACAAAAGAAAAATAAGTAAGTGACACTTTACTTAAATTATGAGCTCTGCTCCGTGAAAGATAGTCAAAAGAAGGACAACAAAAAACACAGAATGGGAAGAGGTATTTATAAAATGCGTATTTTTTAAGTGATTTCCGTCCAAAACAAAACCAAAAACACCTCCAAGCAGGGGCGGGTAGATAATAACAATTTAGTGATTTAGCTAAACCTTCTTTCATAAAGCAAACAGACAGACAAACAGACAACAGAAGAGATTGGGCGAATGTGGCTGATGATGTAGTTTAGCGCCAAGGCCCTGGGTTTAATCCCAGTACTGGAAAATATAAAATAAAATTTGAAATTTAAAATTAAACACCTCTTAAAATTCAATGCTAAGGAAACAAAAGATTTAAATTTTTTTTGAATAAGCAAAAGATCTAGTTACATGTGCCAAAAAAAAAAAAAAGTTCAACATCATTGGTCCATTGGGAAATGTAAATTAAAACAGTAAAATCCCTCTACACATTTCATGGACAGGCTAAAATTCCAAAATTTGCAATATCACCTACTGGGTTGGGACAAAACAACAAGGACCTGTTCATTGCTGGTTGGAATGGAAAATGATGCTGCCATTTGGAAATCAGTTTCTTACAAAGCTAATTATAGTCTTATCATACAACCTTGCAATTGTGCACCTATTTACTCAGTTAACTTTAAAATTTATATTCTTAAAATAGCTACACATGAATAAAATCCAAATTCAGAATGACAAACAGTTGGATGCAACCAAGATGTCCTTTAATACGTGAATGAATAAATAAATTATGATATACCCCTAGTCTAGAAAACTAGTCAATAATATGAGCTACAAAACCACAGAAAACAAGGCTTACATAAATGTATGAATATTTATAGGTGAAGACACAATACTCTGTAGGGCCTCTTATATGATTCCAGTTATATAACACCATGTAAAACACAAAACAATAAATGGATCAATAGGTACAAGGGATACAACATGATGAGCAAATCGTAATGTATGCCAAAAAAACTCCATAACAATAACAACAAAAAACATTAAGGAATTTGAGGATTCCAGGATGGAAGTCAGACTGTGTCAGAAGAATCAAATTGTGTTACAAATATAAGCAATAACCCCATGGAAGACGGGTTAACCTAAGTAACTTTGGGAACTGGTGGATCCTGTAAAGCTAACAGTAAGAAGACTGACACAGTGTTACAGGCAGCTGAGCTAGTTAGAAATATTATAGGCAATCCTGGCACAGAGGGCCACATGTCTTTTGACCTCTGAGGAGACATATACCTCTTACTGTGGGCCAGATATCAAGACAGAAGGCAAAAACAAATGAAACCACATCCTAAATATAAACAATAGGGATTAGGTATGGATCACCTTGAGAAGCTAGGAGTCTCCACCCAAAATCCCTTCAGGAAGAGTCACTGATCCATAGAAATGCCTGCTTGCTATGTGACTCACTTCCCCATTTGTTCCAGATTTGGTCAATTTTACCTTAACAATTAAAGGTACTGGTTGACCATAGTTCTGTTCCACCTTGTGCCTGTCTGGCTGGCCAGTTCCCAGTTTTCCCGCTTTAGACCCCCCTAACCTCATGGCTTCATTCTGTAAAGATCCCTGGAAAAGACAGTCTTTGGCAACCCACTCAGAACCCCTTCTGTCTCTCTTTTAGACAGAAACTTTCTTTATCACAATAAATATGTCTGCTCTTAACCTCTGTTGTTCCTAAAATTCATTCTTTGATTTTAGAGAACATGAACTGCTACCAGACATAGAGTAAGTCAGGAATTTCTTTCCCCTATATCTGTAACAATGCACTCTGATAAAATGATTTCCCATGGAAATATAGGTTAATAATTCAGAAACCCATAAATATAATGCTGGCATTAAAGTAAACAAAAGGTGGGGAGTGGAAAGCAGATTTCTCACTACTGGAGTAGTTTACAGATAAATAGCTGAAGCTAGAATAAGCTGTAATTGAATTGCATTTGAGTTGGTATTGTAGATATAAGCACACTATTAGCTTAGTATAATAGAGGTAGTTACATATTAAATATTTGCAAATATGTGAGTAAATAGAATGAGCATCCACATTTCTATTTCCATGGTCTGCCTCCTGAGGAGCCCCATCCAGGGGCACCAAATGCTGCTCTTCAATAAGAAGAGGTAGTGATCCTTGGAGAAACAGCTGAATTGGGGATTAGGACTAGTACTATGCAAGATGAACCTGGAGCATCTTATTGTAATAGAAAGTAAAGTACTACTTAAAAAAGTAATTACACACACACACAGAGGGAGAGAGGGAGAGAGGGAGAGAGGGAGAGGGGGGAGAGAGAGAGAGAGAAGAGAAAAGAAGAGAAGAGAAGAGAAGAGAAGAGAAGAGAAGAGAAGAGAAGAGAAGAGAAGAGAAGAGAGAAATGGAAGAGGTCAAAGGAGTACAAAAAGAAAACTTGAAGAGATTCCAGGAGATTCCAGGACCCAAAACTGGAACAATTTGAGCACCAAAGTTATGTAGTACTAGATTAACAATCAAAGATAAATAAATATTGTAAGTATGTCTATACTTAAGTAAGTGAATGATGGAATGAATACCTGGATAAATAAAGGATCAAACAGTCCACAGTAGTGGAGAGCAGACGCCTCTCCCATGCAGGATTCTAAATAGTTTATGTGGACATTTCCCCGTCAGGGATGTGCAGCATAGCTTCTCATTCCGTAAGTGTTGATTGTGCATAATGATTTCCTTCCAAAACAACAGAACAGGAAAGAGTAAAACAGAGCAACTGCAGTGGAGAAAGGGACAAACCTCGCCTCACCCGGGTGATTAATGTCAGTGCTGTCTCCAGTGCCCTGGAGATGAGGAAACAGAAATGGACGCTTACTTCTGCACTCTTTCCCCTAAAACATAAGTCTTCAGCCTAAAAACAAGAGGAAAGTCCCAAATGAGAGACATTCTACAAATATATGCCCACTAGTCCTTGAAACTTTCAAGTGCATCAAAAACAAGGACTGGCTGAGAAACTGTCATTACTAAGAGGATCCTAAGGAGAAAATGACAGAACGTCTTGGGGATGTCCTGGTTAGGCAGAAATAGGGGACAATGTAAAAATGTGAATAAGTGTATGAAACTTAGTTAACTTTTTAAAAGCATCTTTTGATCACACTGTGACTGAGTTTCTACTTATGAAGTTCACTTACTTAGCTGCATTGTCAGCTGTGAATTACCTTAGACTACATTCTTCTGCTTTCCAATACTGGAAATGAGACAGTCAGTACTTTAAGTGTCTTTCCCAATGCTATGCATCATGCAGGAAAACAAAGCCCTTTTAACCTGCTGGTCAAATTCCACAGTGTAGATGGATTTGATGCCTCTTGGAAATCAGCCCTTAGTTTGATGCGGGAATGGGGACCTTGTGCAGCTGTCCTGGTAAAAATGATACTGTCCTTGACAAATCTGCAGGATTTTAACATTCTTGAACCTGGTTATAACATAGTATATCTACTCCACCATGCAGAGATTCTTGTTCAGATTTTAATTTCTGGGCTCTTACTGGTTTTCCCTCCTGTGTTTGGAGACTTACCTCTCAGCTATGTAGGTTAATTTAATGAGAGCAATTAATCTCCTTCCAGGGAGCATTTAATTCAAACAATTCATTCTGTAAGTGATAGCATGTTGCTTGGAATATTAATACACTAACCTTTTTTCCATGGGGCACACATCTTAAGATCCCTGTGGATAACTGGATTTATACATACCCTTGCATGTGTGCCTAAGATAAACTTTAATTCATAATCTAGGCACAGTAGTACACTAACAAAAACTAAAAATAAAGTAGAACAATTATAGCAATATATTATAATAAATGTTATATGAATATATTCTCTTTCAATACATATCTTATTATTTTGTACTCACCCTTCATCTTTATGTAGTACTGTGTGATGATAAAATACTTACTATAAGATGAGTTGAAATTAGATCAATGACACAAGTAGGCATTCCTATGTCATTATTGTGACACTATCTTAAGCTATAATAGTAAAGATGAGTGAAGCATAAGCAGAGATATAATAGTAATCAACCTGACATCCTAGTGATGAACAGGAAGTAGCCCTTGCTGTGTAGGTACCCTAGACAAAGTCTTTATTCACGTGCCTGGCAGGATGAAGTGGTACTGTGCACAATTTTATCACACTACTCAATGTGTTATGAATGTATTTCTGGAAATTTCGATTTAATATTTTTGGTGGTGGTTGATTGCAGGTAACTGAAACTACAGAGTGAAATGGAGGATAAGAGTGGATTGCAGCAACAATCTTAGAAGTTTATGTTACATTTGCTTCTTTAGGAAATTCAAACTTATTCATTCAATAAATATTTGTTGAGCACTGATCATATTCAAAACAATCCAAGGAACATTGGGATCTCTCAAAGTAAAAACTCTCTAGTATTTTTAATATAGCTGGAGAGACAAAAAAGAAATTGACCAAATGCTTCTAACTCATGGTACCATGTGGTGGTTAACTCTACAACACTGTAAACTTCCTAAGAATACCAGGCCTTTGTCAGCTTGTATGAATCTGAAAAGGCTCTTGGTGGTCACATTCATCTCTAGAGATTTCGAGAATCCTGGTAAGTGGGACCAACAGAAGATAGTTCTCCGAGAAGAGTGAATGGAATGGCAGGTCACAAATTCTGATGAGAAATATGGAGGACAGAAAGTGCAGCTCCTCTAGTAGAGTTGTGGGAAGAAGGCCACATTGCAGACACCATGAATGCAGAGCAGAAGAGTTTCAACTTTATGCAGAAAGCAATGAGGAGGCTCTGAAAAAGTGCCATTTATGGTCATAAAAGTGCCACAGTCAGAGTGGTAATTGTGCAAGTTATTCTGGCATCAAAGTGCAAAACAGACGGGAAGGAAATTTGGAGGTTGCCAACGTATAGTATAAGGTGAGAACCTGAATTAAGCATAAAATGTGCACTGTGGGATTGGGAAGGAAAAAAATTTATAAGGGAGACAAAAAGATTTTAAAAAGGAGGATTTGACCTGGAAGGCTGGATTGTGCTGCTGTCACCAGAAATAAGATGCTGAGGAGTACTTGGACTACAGAGGAAAAGAGAACATCTGCTCGTGGGTCCTGCACCCGACACCTGGTTGATCATCAGTGCCAGCTAATTTTTCCCCAACTAATTTTCAACTGAGAAGCATTAATGGAGTTACGTAGCAGCTATATATACAGCTTTCCTTCCATCTGTCTACATTTAAAATCAGTGATCATGAATAATTGCAATGTATCTCACTGAATATATCCATTGCCTCCAAAGGAGCTCATCTCTGGGTCAGTAGCCAGCAAAGATACTTCAAACCATTAGGATGTCCATGAGAGACATCATCTAGTTCTGAGTGGGATCTGAACTCCTCATTGCAAAATTCCAACTCTCAGTGAGCGTCAGTGGCTCAAACAGAGGGAGAATCCTGTGACTTTTGTTCTGTAGATACTTCAAAGCAAAATCATGAGACAAAATGTGAAAAGTTACTTGCTTTTCTAACTGTTTTTCAAAGGCTGTCAGACCACACTGATTTGGTAGAAAAATGCTTCTCCTATATCTTTCCTCCAGCATTTCCAAGTGGAACTGATGGGAAAGGAGCTTGAGATGACAGTCCCAATGGTCTGAGTGTGTAGACAGAAAGCCTTGCTGGAAGCACTGACAGTTCTTTAGAGTTTGATGTTTTATTTCTGGAATGATTGTGACTGTTTGTCTTCTGTTTAAGTCTAGGTTCACTGTAAATCAGTGTGCATCCCTGGGGTATCCGTACCTCTGTACCTGAGCATGAGCAGGATCTTTTTTTCAGAAGGAGGCTGCATGAAAGGAGATCAGAACTGACATATGTGTACCAAGCTTCACCTGAGGAAAAGTGGGGAATTCACATTCCAGCTGAACTTATAAATTCTGGACCACTAACAGAAACTGAGGTATACAGACCCTACAATACAATCTGTTCTCTACATTTTAGGGTCAAGAAATACCAAGGTCTTTGGAGACCAGCTGGTCAATCTCAAAATAATCAAAGTTTTCTTATTTGGAATGAGGGACCCAAACTTTCCTTAACTCCATTAACATTTCTCTCTATCCAAATATGAAAAATGGACTCATTCATTATTTATCATTTTTTCTACTTAATATTTCAACTGCTGTCAATAGAGCCCAGCCCAGCCAAGTTTCCCCTGAGGCTAGCCCGGAGGCGCAGGATCCCAGCAAAAGAGAACCACATCCGGGGAGGCAGTGGGTGACCTTTCTCCTGCGTGCTCTCCAGATTATAAAACAGATACTCAAACTCTTTGGGTGGCCCAGGCTTTTTGCTTCCATAAATTAAAATATATATTTTCCAACTGATAGTCTGTTTCTCAAAAACACCAATCACACATTTGTCAAACACCATCTTTCCTGCATTATGCCAGAGCAGTAAGTTTTTCTGTTATCTGATATTCCTAACATGATACCCCTCCCTTCTAGCCGACCTTCCCTCAAAATAACTTGGCGGGAACTTTTTTCCACTGCTTTCTTTCCTCCTATGCAGCCATGTGTTTGAAGTATGTTTTAGATATTGTCACATCTCATATTTTAAATATCATGAGGACAGGCCAATTCTATGATATTTTAAGTGCCCTCATTATGAAACATATGGCCAGAGGGGTGTGGATAGGGAGGTGGAGAAAGAAATATGGCAAATGTAATATTTTCCCAAAGGGAGCAGAGGTATGACCTGAAAGATGCAAAAATCTATGAGTACCACTACTGAAATACCATCTGTTTCCATTCAAATTATCATTTTGAAATTATGACTTTTTTGCATATGCCATAATGTATAGGATTCAAGGGCCAAAACACATCACTATGTTTGCAACCAACTGATCCAGTTGCTGTCAAAGCTGTGGTAATTTTTTAAAAAAAGAGAGACAAGAGAAACAAAGATTACATTATACATCTTGTGTCCTCATTTTTACTTCTTTTTAAAATAGAGGTCTTGTTATTAAAGAGTAAAATGGATAGTCACTGAGAATATCATTCATTTGCTTGCTAGTTCATTTATTTATTCTCATTCACCAACTAGTTAATGTAATTCATGAATTATACATAATATCTGTAAAAGAGGATACAGAAATGAAAACACAGTGACCAGACTGCTAAAATATGAATGATAAAGCTGATTGTAAAAGTTAGTTCTTCAGTTTTGTGACAAGAACATTTCATTTTTTTCAGGAGGAAAGGATGACTATTCAGTGATGGGGGAAAAAAGATTTTAAGGAGGCCACTTCTAATGTGATTTTAAAAATCACTAGATATTGTTTTTGCATTCTGTGTTGATATTTCCAGGGCTTGGAACAAAATATGCAAAGGTACAGAAGTTGCAATGAGCCTTCGCTACAAAGAATTCACTATGGCTGGAACAGAGAGGGTCAGAAACACAAAGCTCAAGATGAAGAGGCCACTGCAACAATTCCTGAGGGACTTCATGGTGTTGAGGTTCAACCAGTACATGACCAGCTGACACCTGGATTCCCACAGAGAAGCCAAATCACTTTTGCTGGAACATATCCTGATTAACACTTAGTATAGAAAACAACTGCAGGAGCTTCTATGTCAGATACCACAAGAGTCTCTGAGAGGCAGGTAAGTTACTAACAAAATGCAGAGAATAAATCTGTTTATTGATCTGGCAATGGTGTGAAAGAATAGAGAAGAAGAGGGAGAGACCAGTGGCTGCTGGCAACAGACCTCCAGGGCAAAGGGTCAACAGTAGATGACCTCCGAGTATCAGTGAGAACAGATAGGACTTTTGGGGAACAGACTAATATTCAAATATTAGTCTTAGGCAAATATGTTCTCTCTGTCTCTGAACTCTTTTTTAAACTGTCTTGTAAAGTCGCCCAGAATCTTATATATTTCATAGTTCAGTCAGATGTTGTTTGTGGGGAATTAGTAAGGGCTAAATGTTCTTGTTCAAAACAATATGACATACTGAAGAAATCATGGCTTAGCAAGCAGGCAAGACCCAGCATATGCCTTCCAGAACTATAAACAAAACCATGGTATGGATGGGCTTGAATTACAACAGGGTGTGTAAATGCAATTCCATACCAACAGCCCTCAAATTTTAGGTGTAAGTGGAATTCTAGTTGCCATATAAGTTATACACCAGCAAAGATTTAACTAATAACAGAGTTAGGAGTGGATACAAGAAGAAGACCTAGCCCTTTAACCTTAGAACTAATAATAAATCTGGAGAGACATTCATATGAGAAAGAGTAGTAAGAAAACTGATTAGAAGCATTTATCCTTAGTGGGACCACCTGGTCCATTTCCTCTATGACACCCTAGATTTTGGGCAATTATCACTGCACATTCATATCTAACAATTAGATGAAGATTTTCCATTTTATGCTCATTTCCTTCACTTGTTATTTTGTTTTGTTTTCCTTCCACTGTACAATATTCTGCAACATCAAGGAATTTTGTGCATGGGTAACCTCTGGAATCTTCACTTCTATGCTGTCTGTCCCCAAGGAGCTGGCTAAAAATCAATTAACCTGTATGATTATTTTAAAATATCTGTTGAGCTAATAAATGTAATATTAAGTTCTATGGATTAATGAATACTAAAGAAAATGCTCAAGATATGTCTTTCCGGTATATGTCTAATTTTAGCAAATTCAGAAATATAACTAAATTTTTATACTTCTTTCTCCTCTGCATAGGTAGGCTACAGTTAGGGTTACAATAGTGAGAGTCATTGATACAACTGATTTTTCACAAGCTCACCATGAGTTTTATTTGCCTAGTGCTTATATTTAGGCACTTAATAAGTTATTCTATCATCTGATCCTTACCACAACCCTGGGAAGTGGAAAATGTCATTGTTTTCTTTTGTGATGAGGATGCAGAGGCCTACTAAAGAATCTCAGGGATTTATGCTTAAATCCTTGGATTGTGCATTGTCACTGGACTGGGAGGGAGAAGATAAAAGTTCTAAGGAAACTTGTCATTGACTGTCTGTATGATTGAATTTAGGGAGACCGTTTGCCTAATAGATGTAAACCCCAGACAACTTCCCTATACTTAGTGCTTCATTTGCTTATTCCATCATTCATACATTCAGGCACATTTTTGTGCTCCTCTTTGCCAGGTACTATTCCAGGTTTGAGAGATAAAACAGTAACTAAGACTTAAATCCTGAGCTTGAGACTCATTCCAATACCTGGTAATGTGCAAGAATTTTTGCACAGTGTAATTGATGCAATAAGGACAATGTGGATTCAGATAGTACTCCTAGGTTCAAATTCTGCTTTCTTATCTAATATTAGGTGACAGGAAAAGAAATCACTGCATTTCTCCAAGTTCTACCTGTAGACTGGAGTTCCCCAAATCCAGTGGTGTGATAGGAATTGTCAGAGTGCAGAGCTGGAGCCAGTAAGAAATAGGTGCACAGGACAGCTCTTAAACCTGGTGTCTCCTTTCTTAGGGCTACAGGATTCTCCTTTATAATCTACTTGCTTCCTGTTGAGTTCCAACTTTTATGTCTGTGACTTGGTTCAAATACACTCCCACCCTTGCTTCTCCACCACTCTGAGTCTGACTCACTAATTATTTCAGCCTTTAGAAGGATATTTTGAAAACATGGACTTAATTCCACCACTTTTCATTACAATCCTTTGATACTGTCTGACTTGTTCTCACTGTTGAGAAAATACACAGCACCCAAAGTTAAAGAAGGATAGGCTGATTTGGCTTACATTTTATAGAGGTTTCCAGTTCAGTGTTGGCTGGTCCCAAGGCAGAGAGGGATGGAAAAGTGTCAGCACAGAAGAGAAACGGTGTATGGAAAACCAGGGCAGGCAGAAGGCAGCCAGCATCCAGCAATAAACAACAAGTGACAAAGGATGAGGGACAAGGGCAATAGCAGTCAGTTTCTGTCTCTTTATATTCTGTCTAGGATATTTACCCTCCATGCATTGGATAGCACCTATACCCAGAACTATGCCAAACCAGTCAATGGATTAATTCAGTAGCCACAAACCCTTAATCCTAGCATCACACACTCTAGATAGAACCACCTCTAAAAAGCCACGCCTGTGGCCACATGAGGCATTGGGGGAGTATCTAGATACAAACCATAACAAATACCCATATTCTTGGAATACAATTTAAATAACTCATGACTTGTGATCTGTTTATTGCCTGTCACCTTTTGCCCTCTCTGTCCTCCTCATTTTGGCTTTTGTGGCTTTGAGCCTTTCTTTTGCCCAGCTTCTGTTATTCAGAATGCAAATAAATCCTTTCTACCACAGGGTCTGAACCGTATTTTACCTTCTGCCAGTTGCCTCCAGGTCTTTCTCTAACTGGCTCCAGCAAAATACCATCTATTCACAGTGCCATGCATTCACCTCAAAGTCTAAATTACCCATTGACTCTTTTTTGTTTGTTTATTTGTTTGGCCAGTGCTGTGGATTGAGGCCAGGACCCTGCAAATGCTAACCAAGGGCTCTACCACTGAGTTACACCCCCAGGGCACCTCCACCTCCAATTCCTAGTCACATTTTTTTTAACCATTTAAAGGTATTTATGTATTCACATTTATTTTCTGGTCCAGTACAAAATTGTAAACCAAGAAGTGTCTGTCTGATTTACTCCTATCTCCTGAACATCTGGGACACTCCCCAAAACATAAGTGATTCTCAGCAAATATTCTTGAATGATCCTGTAAAGGAAGTTTCTCATTTTGAATACTTTCCTCTGCTGCTAGACTGGAATTCATTCTAGCTTGGCTAAACTTGGTGCAAACTTAACTTTAACTCTCTTCAAGGAGACACCATTGTTAGATTAAAAAAAATAGGTAAACATAACTTTCTCCAAAGGCACCCATAAGTAAGTGTATTCTCCTGAATAAAGGGTCTTGCTGTGGGTGGCTGTTTTATAAATGCTTGGGATAAGTGGGTGGATGTCTTGGTTACAGAAGCCACTCTCCTTAAACGTGGTTCCAAATAGGTTAACACAATGTTCAGCTTCTATTGTGGATTACAGTCCACCTTCCTTCTCCACCTCTCAACCCTCTCCCCTACTTGGGCAAGAGGTGTCAGGGCTGTCATTCCATTGCCAACAAATTACTTCCCTTGCCTCCTCCACATTGCCTTTTGTCCCTTCCCATCATAATTAGCATCTTGCTAATAAGTCAAATGAGTGGTACCGTGAAGTGGGCTGCTCCAGTTGGCTGTCTCCCTGAGCACTGGCAATGAGTGAATGGGAAATAGGGATAAAATGGGTGCTGCAGCCCTTGCCACTCCCAGGAAAGCCCCCTAATGATTATCTCTTCAGTGGCTGTTGCTCAGAGGGATGGCAGCACAGAAAACCTGCTGGAGTTAGGTCAAGTCACAACTCCGTTGCCATCCCACACTCTTTCCCTTTAACCAGGGCTGGCATTGCCAAATGCCACAGAAAGGAGACAGGCAGATCCTTCACATCTGGAGAAAAGAAGTCTGCTTGTCTGATGCTGCCTTTTCTCCTGGGGATCCAAGCTCATACTTACAGACACATTTCCTAGAGAACATTGTCTTCCCTATGATCTGGACACTCAGTTGAGTCATCAACCAGCAACTCTTGCCTGACAAATCATCATTTTAGTCTGGATGAAGGATTCTGGCACAGAAGGGCAGCAGCATAAAAGGGGCCTTTCCTCCAGCGGACTGGGCAGCAAGCAAGCCTGGAGGACCACCAGGCTTTAAAAGACACAGAGTCTTCACTAATTCATGTGCCTTCGTAAGGCATTAGCAGGAGATTTTCAGCAAGAGCACAAGAAGCGCCAGGTGCTTAAAGAACAATGGAGGGGTGATTGGTGTAAGAGTTCTTAACTTCATTTTAAGTATAGAGGAGCATATGCAGGGACAAAAACAGGGAAACACTGGAGTGGAGATGGTGTAGTTCCGCTTCTGAGTTAGAAAAGGAAAATGAAACCAACATGGGAGGAAAATGCTAGCACCTGGTTACCAACTTGATTTTAATAAGCAGGGTGTTTGCTGGCTTGCTTCTTTCTTTTCCTTCCTCAATACAATTAAACTTTTTCCCAGTGCCTCCTCTCATTTTATGAATTACTTCCCAGTACATTTTAAATATTAACCTGTGTCAGGTTACTGAGCATTAAGAAAGCAGCAAAGGATACAGGTCACACATCCTCCATCTTTTACCATGCAGACCCCAGGATGTTGGAGAAAATGAGGAAAAATTACCAGAGAACAATCCAAGATACCTTCATCTTGTCACACCCTCCTTTCTGTCCTGGGAGCACAGGAGGCTGTGTTAACACTCTCCCTGCCTCTAGTGTGCAAAATGAAAGACACAGAGTGTGATGCTTTGAACACAGCACACATCATCTATTGGAAATGAAGACATGAAGGTCTAAGTAGATGAGTTCACATTCAGAATATTCTTGAAGAAATCCACAATAATTTGTTCAAGAGTATAGAGTAAATATCTAATAAAGTGGTGCCAAAAAGACTCCTGTGGGAAATCACATAAATATCATTTTTATGAGCTTACTATTATACATTGCTGGCTGGTAAAATTTGACTGTTTGAGGCTTTTGGAAATACTTCTTTTTATGTATTTTTAATCTATTCTTTTAGTCATTCAGGCCAGCACAAAACAAAGCTCGGTAAAAAATAAGTAAGGCAAATCCAATGTCATAGCATCTTCTTTTCCCCCTTCATATAATACCTAAGTGTTGGTCTGAGTTATGCTAATCTAAGTGTAGCAATCTGAATTTTTCTAGGTAGTTAATAGATGTTTCTATCAAAACTTATGAAAATATAGGCTGGGGTACAGAATAAGCTTCCAGTATTTGCTCCTGATTGAACTATCTTTTTGGTGGCTGTCCCCGCTACCTATATCTGGATCTCATGGATCCCAATTGTGGGTCCAACTACATCATCATCCCTAAGGTCAAGAGATATATTCAGCAGCAGCATTGGGTGGCAACTGGCACTGTGTTGCATTCCAGGAGCCAGATTGCCAGTAGTTAATCCTGAGTGTTTTGGTGATGCCTCAGCTGTTTCCATGTGTCCTCTTGTTATACCTCTTTTCTAATAATCTCTTTATTTATTTGACTCAGTTTTGCATCAATGCCTGGAAGTCTTCATCAAGTCTGACTTGATGAATGGGTCAACATCCTTATAATTCTTGCCAGCTGCCATTTTCCAAAAAGCTATGATCTGACCTCTAGATTATACTCTCTTAAAATACACACCTGTGCATCTATATCTATATATTGGATAGATGACATAATTCCCCTTGCTTTTCTATTATGGATATTTCCAAAGAATTTTTTCTTATTAGTCACTACCATCCAATCCCAGGAGGCCTCACATCTAAGTCTACTCATTCCCTAATAAGATATTAAAATGTGTCACTAATGCCTAGGTTCTACTTTGAAAAAATATCACTCAAATCATGGCATTGACCTAAAGCTAATTGACACATTTTATCCTAACTTGGATGAGAATACAAATAGGCAAATCAACCTGGCATGGCATGCCAGGGAGCTGAGGAGGGTGCATGGCAGGAAGCTAAGGAGAACTATGAAGGAATCTAAGAAGTGTTCCAAAGCCTGCAACCACGTTCTGAGCATAACGTGATGAAATTGAATGGGCACAAATGTAACTTTAAAAATAAAACCACCAACTATTGCACACATGAATAATTTGGGGGGATTTATCAATAACACATGTGAAAAATACACAAGGGTTTTAATTGATTTGAATCTCCATATGGCTCAAATGCGTGAGGTGGTTGCCAAAATATTAATGCAGTCTTCAGTAAGAATAGAAGTGGAATGGACTTTTAAGAACAAGAGGCAATTACTTCCCTCCATTCTGAGTCAGTGAAATCATACCTGGTGCACTCAGTTGGGTCACTGGAGTCACCCAGGTGGTAGACTGGCCTGGATCCATGTTATAGAAAGAGTGATGGAAAGAATTAAAAATTCAGACAGAAGGAGATTTCATGAGTATGTTAAAACACACAAAGATTCCTGTATCAGAGGAGAATCAGGGTTCTCCCATGCAATTCTACCCAGGAAAAAATGAAGAGAGTCTAAGATCATTGTAAAGGGCACATACAACTACTTCAAATAGTCTATTTAAAACATTTTAATTGACACATGAAACTTGTACATATTTATCATAGGTATTATGTTGTTTGAAAATAGTGTGCATTGTGGAATGTCTAAGAACATGCTTAAATGAAATAAACTGCATCATAAAATGTGACCTGTCCATCAAGAAATTGAACAGAGGCCCGACGAGTGCCTGTTGACTTTATAGAGGAGATTTTCACCTTCAATGAATCAGGGCTGGGAAAGATGAGATGAAGCATGGATATGCATATCATATCATCCTTGCCTGTACTATTTATTAGACACTGTTGGGAAATCCTGAATCATTGGTTACATTTTTCAATGATTACCTCATCTTTCTACTTAAAGTGGAACCACTACAATGCCAGAAATCATGTCCTCATTATGTGCTTTTCTTTACTTCCTCTTTCATTTTTCCAGTGTGACTCAGAGATGAAACCATAAGAACTATGTACTAATTAATATCTGACTATATTAATTTATGTAGCTAATATTTTTCCCTATTGATTGATATACAAAGATTCATGTCAGTTCAGCTTGCTCATGATTGTCAAATTCCTGGCCTTTCATATTATAATTAATATTCTACAGTTCTGGTAAACTATTATTTATTTATCTCATTTGAAAGCACCAATATTCTATCTTCCAAGATATCCAGTTCTGCATAATTTGGTCATGCAGGGAAATCTTGCTATGCCCAAAGATTCCCTATGTGAATTAAAGAGAGGGGATTTCCAAAATCCCTTGCAATTATGTCATTCTATGCATCTAGTCATGTGGACTGCATTAGATGTCTTGATTATTTTGTCTTTTTTCATATTTCCTTTTTCTCTTTCCATCTATGTTCCTTCAATGACTTTGAGCATCAGCACTGAGCCAAGTACGTTAGCATCAGATTCTGAACATAGCCTCTCAATAACTCTTAAAGATTAAATATGTAGAGAATTATAAATATTTGAAATACCCTAGGGCTGCTATATGTACTGTCTTTAAACAGATCTTTTTGATCTAGTATCTTTTATTTGCTTGCTTGTCTGCGGGCTTTTTTTGTCTGTTAGAGCATCAAAACTTAGGAAGGCTTTCAGGACAGAGAAAGATCCTGCAGATTGTTACAGCAGCCTAACTTTCTGCTCTTCATAATTATTCGTGTTTGAAGAAAGGGGTGCTATACTCATCTGCTCTGATACCTCAATAGACTAAGATACTCATATTTCCTTTGTCTAAGCCTGCAATCTTAACTATGAACTAGTGAATGGCACAAACTATGGTTTAAAATTTTCTATTCATTCACTTAGAAAAAGCTCATTGCCTTGTTGAGCACCCATTTTTCCAAAAGCATGACCCATATGCTCCATAAACATTTATTTTGTATCTTTCTTAAGCAATCCCAATTCATGATCTATCATAATAAAAATTTTCTCATTGCAGTTTAGCTACAAAGGTTCTTTTAGTAAAAACTGTTTACCATGACACTTAAGTTTCCAAAGGATATTTATTTCATGTTTTTCCTTCATTGCTTGCCTCCATTGCTTTTTTACTTTTACTCTTTCTTTATTCCTTTTTTCACTGCATGTTCTCCAAAAATGACTTCAGATGATAAAAGAAAGAAAAAAACAGTGAAGTTTAAATAAAGAAATTAAACCAAAAAGAAAACTTGGGTGAGTTCAAATATCCAGTAGAGTATAAAATAGAACATCTGAAAAACAAATTATATCAGGTACATAGTAATAAATTATAGTTATGTGCCATTCAATGATAACAATATGTTGAGAAATGCTATCATTAGGTGATTTCACTGTGCAAACATTTTAAAGTGTACCTACACATTCTTTGACAGCTACGATGTTACTTGGCAATATAATCTTATAAGATTACTATTGGGTGTACAGTTTGTCACTGACTGAAATATTAGGCAGCACATGATTGTATATACATAACAGAGCTGTCAGTGCACAAAATGCTTAGCAAATGTCTGCCACTGTTTTTAGACTGTTGTGCTATCATAATGGCAAGGAAGGGAAGAAAAATAAGGAAATATTTCAATATGTCTACAAGTTCAAAATGCATTGACTAGGAGAAGTATAACCACTCTGGTACTGAGACCAAAGAAAAGTGAAAGAAGACCATGGATTTCTGTAGAAATTATTTTCAAACAAATTTTACAGAATGTATAACACTAGCTTTGGAAACAGATAATAATAAAACATCTTTTTATCTACATGAAAAAAGCAGATATATATAATAAACAAGTCTAGAGATTTAATGGTATGGGTGAAGACTACAGTTAGTAAAATCACATTATATCCAATACTTCTGTTAAATAAGATGATCTTAGTTCTTCTTGTCAAAAAAGTAACTACGTGGGGTCAGAGCCACTGTTTCATTATTATCTGTATGTACCCTGTAACATCACATTATAAAGCACAAATGGAAATCATAAAATTGAATTAAAATTTATTAGAATTTTGTAAAATGTTAAATGTATGATTAACATTTCAATGTGAATTATAACATAAGATTATTCAACATTAGTGCATATTCATGTTTTCAATTTTTCAGTATGCAAAATAGTGCTGAAATGAGATTCGTTTTTAATAATATACAGATAATTATTTTGCACATTAAATCATTTCATCATTTGCAAGAAGCAAGTTACTAAGTAAGATCTTGAGTTAACTAGGTCAATAAAACATGGAGGGAATTTCAGCATAAAAGAAATAATGTGCAAGGGTCTAGTGGCAAGAGTGAGTGAGACAAAAATAAGACCTAAAATCTAACAAGCAAATAATGTGAATAAAACATGATGGAAAGAGGGCAGTGGGTAGAACAAGTGATTAAGGGAAATCAGAGATGGAGGCCAGGGCCAGAATATGCCTTGGCATTAACCTTAAAATTATGAAACCAAAATCTATTAAAATTTCATTTCAAAAAATGCAATCAGAAGATAGAACTTAAAACAATCTGTGCTAGAAAGAGTGGTATAGACCGAAGTACAATGTTCATGGATAGAACACTTAGGAGGCTGTTGCCACCACCCAGTTAGATGGTGGCAACAGCCTCCTCCATAGCTTGGCACAGCACCCTAAAAGCTAAAGGTAAAAATTGGGCAATTTCAAGTGATATTTTTGTGTTACAAGTAAATTGCAAGACTTTAAGGTAGATGGGTATGAGATTAGAGGACGGGAAAATAAATTGACAAGGTTGACTTAGATTTCTGACTTGCTAAAGTGGTGCTATCATTCACGAGATCATGGTGGTAGGTGAACATTTCAAATTCAGCATGGGAACTCTCGTGGCATCTGTGCACACATAATTATAAGCTAGGAGCTTGTAGAAGCAATCCAGGCTTCAGGAGAACATTTGCCTGTCACTGACATGTAACTGTTGTGGAAGAATGAAGTGGAGAAAATGCCTAGAATACGGGAGGCATGAGAAAAATAGGCTGGAACAAATGTTCAAATGTAAGAGTGGAAACATTGGAAGAAGAAGCAGAAAACAAGCATGAAAATAAGAGAGGAAGAATTAATGAATGAACCATTTGCTTCTATCTGATTCTTAAAGCGTGTGCTCTTGATTTTAATTTATAAATTCCAAGTTGATGACTTAGCATGTTAAAATGACTATTAATGGAATAAGGAGAAATCAAGTGCTTGCTATTTTTAGGCAGGTAATTGAAGATAGTTTTAAGAATTTTAGTTTCTCAAAGACACTTTTTATTAATGGCAGAAAACACCCACTCTTAAGGAGATGGAAAAATGGCTTGGGAGTCAGAAAATGAAGGTTATGCTTCCCGGAGACCTCCACAAATGCAAAATATATGTGTAGGCCAAATGAAATCAATGAATGAATCCACTTGCTGTTTCATTCCAACTGGACCTGGTGCTTCTAATAAAGTACCTGAGAAAGGGAATTCTTCTACATAAGCTTGAGTCCAAGGCAAAAAGATTAGAACGAGTTCTCAAAAGAATGGAGGTTTGCTGAAAACCACACTGAGATGTAAGACAAAGGAATCCACTGAAATATTGAGACAGCATTTGAGAAAGAGTGAAAAAGGTGTGGGAACTAACACTAGAAAGATGAGAAGGTATACAACATTCCCGTCTGCATGTGTCTGTGACTTGGTTACTTTGATTCTCCATAATGTTTGATCAGTTACCAGTCTAATTATACAACTATGGGATGAACAAAAATTGTATATTTTTTAGTTAATTTTATAATACAACAGGAAATATAAAAACTATAAATTTATCAAATCTATTCAATAATTTTTCTGCATAGATTGCATTTTAAAACACTCTAAGCAACACAGAGTTACAATATAGATAGTAGTATCTAGTCCCTTTTCAAATTCTTTTCCCATTATTGTGTTTCTTTGAATAACACACAATACACTTTCATTTTGGCCTCTCCAGAATTTTTTCTTGTAGGTGGTATAATTTCAATAAAATGTCTGCCTACTAAATGTAATACTGATAGACATACTGTTGGCTTTTCTCTAGCCTGTATTTTTCAACTAATTTGTTTATTAGACCTAATCTAAATTATAAATGACTTCGTGAACCTCTTGTTTGAATAACTAACAAACACTTTCCATATTGCTTGACCCCAGATGGTGGATAAATATCTTATAACAATCTCTTTTCTTTGCTTTTTAATTACAGTATAGCTTGTTAGATGTTGGTCAACTCTTTCAACACTATCTGTAGAATATTATGACCACTGACCACTATTGGAATTTGTAAAGTTTCATTTCTTCTTTCAAGTTCTATAATTTCTGTAGTATTAGTAATTGAAAATAAGGAAATTTTTTATATTTCCATTTCAATAACATAGACTTTTCTCTCTGCTATAATATTTTCTTCTTTTCATTTTTTTAAATTGCAGATCATTCGGTCTTCTTTCCTTTCAGTCTATGTGCAGATATGTCTATTTTATATTGCAAAAGAATGTCACTGAGTTCTGCAGAAGTATAAAAATTAAATATAATGTACTTATGATAAGGGTTTTATAGACTGAAGCACAAAATAATAGGTTATTATTCACAAATAAAATAAGCAAAAATTAGTAAAAGAAAATACTGAGAGCTTATTATTAGATCTCACTAGAAACAAACATCAAAGATGGGCCCCTCTGGCGTCCTCAAGGTCATCGTAGAAGCGGGGAGAAAGGTGCCACGCAGAGGAGACCACTGAGCTCTGCCTCCTCTTGCGATGATGGGCGTGTTTGCCCACTGCTGCCCTCCCCCACTGCCACAGCCTAGAGGAAGGTGCCATGCAGATTAAGTGGCCCAGCCCTGCCCCAGCTTGTGCTGCTGAGCTGCCTATGCCCCTCTGGCCTCCTGATTGCCACCATACTGGCACAGAGGAAGATGCCGAGCAGAGGAGACCACCAACTCTGCCCTGGCTTGCTCTGCTGGGCATGCTTACTCACTGCTCCCCTCCCCGCCATTCCCCCCCAATGCCCCCAACCACAGCCCGGCACAGACTCATTGAACTGAGGTGGATTGACAGTGCTGGTTCAGTGGGAGACTGGGTGGCCCCTCACCAGACAGAATACCCTGGTAGGTTCTGGTCACTATGTATGCAACAATTGGGTGGACATCAACCACAGAGTTGAACCCTAGGACGTACACTGCTGACAGTTGTGACTATTGGGACTAAATAACCAGATATTGGCTTAGAAGGTGAAAATGACAAAACGAAAGACCAAAATGCAATCTCAAACATCTAGTCCATTAGTTGCAAGAACAGATGACAGAGAAATGGAGGACTTTAACAGTCATACACTGGAAATCTCTAAAAGATAGCAAATGAAGTAAAGAAACAAATCTGTGAGGCTATAGAGGAAATCAAATCAGAAGTAATGGCTTATGTAAAGACAGAAGTAACAAGCTTAGTAAAGGATTTTCTCAACATAGCCAGGGAAGAAATAGAGAAAAAAATACAGGAGCAAAGGAAATTGATTGAAATCTTGAATTAAGAAGGTAGAAAACAAGCAGAATCCATGAAACAGTTTCAAAGTGATATCCAAGAAACAAAAAACTCTATTGAAGGCTTTCAGAACCACTTAAATGAAGCTGAGGATAGAATTTCAGACCTTGAGGATAGGATCACAGTTAGTGACCAGGAAAAGATAGAACTTATAAAAACAACAAAGTAGAATGAAATGACAATCCAACAGCTTTAAGATGATGCCAAGAGAAACAATGTAAGGTTTATAGGCATCAGTGAGGAGGCAGGAGACAAAGCAAAGGACTTAATGAAGCTATTCACAGAAGTAATTATGGAAAATTTCCCAAACATAGGGAAAAAAATCTGACATACAAATAAGTGAGGCATATAGAATGCCAAACAGTTGTAGCCAACATAAATTTACACCCAGACGTATAATAATTAAGATTTAAGACATACAACATAAAAACAGAATACTAAGAGCTGTTAGAGAAAAGACACAATTCACCTATTAAGGAAAGCCTCTTAGAATCACAGCAGACTTCTCAGCACAAACATCAGGTTAAGATGAGCTTGGAGTGAAGCATTTCAAGTCCTAAAAGAAAACAACTTTCAACCCAGACTGATGTACCCAGCAAAATTGTCTTTCAAAATTAATGGAGAAACAAGATACTTCCATGACAAAGAACAACTGAAGAAATTCAAATCTACCAAACCAACTCTAGAAGGAGTATTGAAAGACATCCTAGATAGAGATTAAAAAATGACCACAATCTCCAGAGAAACAACAGAAAGAAACCACAAGCCTGAACATGAAATTAAACAAGGGAGAAAGTGGAGAACCAACCACAGGAACATAATATGGCAAAGTCAAGTGAATACATATGAGTCAATAACCATAAATGTAAATGGGCTTAATTTACCTGTCAAAAGAAGCAGGTTGACAGAATGGATCAAGAAACTGGCCCCACAATATACTATATCCAAGAAACACATCTGACTCAAAAAGAAACTCATAGACTAAAAGTTAAAGGATGGAAAAGAGTATTCCATGCAACAGGAACCCAGACAAAAGCAGGAGTAGCTATTCTGTTTGCAGAAAAAGTGAAATTCGAGCATCTCAGGCTGTCTCTTTGGGACCCGAAACTCCCGGACCGTAGAGTGGCCTGAGCTGTTTGGATCGAAAGTCTGCGCAGACCTGCATCTCAGCGCGACTCTTTGGGACTGGTAAGCATGCCCTTCATCCGCAGGGAACTGCCTGGAGATCAGCATCTGGGCCAGGTCTGTTTGGGTCCCTAGCCCCGCCCTTCACGCCCAGGAAGTATCCCAGAAAGCAGCATCTCAGGCTCTCTTTGGGACCCGAAACTCCCGGACCCGTAGAGTGGCCTAGGCTGTTTGGATCGAAAGTCTGCGCAGACCTGCATCTCGGCGGGACTCTTTGGGGCTGGTAGGCCCGCCCTTCATCCACAGGGAACTGCCTGGAGATCAGCATCTGGGCCGGGTCT
>PVJX010019532.1:0-34704 GCA_004027295.1 Dolichotis patagonum | reverse complement strand
ACTAAGGGCATCCAAGCAATGAGCAGTGACAAGTTTAGCTGCTCCACCATTGTCGACAGAAGCAGAAATAAACCTGACAAACTGTTCACTGAGGTGTGGGCCCAGCATAGAGGACCAAATTCAGGAATCTGAGTGATACTCATTTGCCAGATATAATTGGCATATAATTCTCAGGGGCTAACCCCCAAAGAGAGTGAGGGAAAATGTGATACACCTGAGGTACATTATTTGACAATTTGTTGAGTTAAAAAAAACTGTTTGCATAAGGCAGAAGCATTCTGGTGAAAGGTGGCATGTGAAATAGAGACCTGTTGAATGGCGTTTGAGGGAGTAGCAGTAACAGCAGCTGGCAATCTGTCTACTATAGCAGTTCCCTCAGTGAGGGCCCTGGTAATTGAGAATGATGATGAAAATGACCAATAAAATATGATATGATGAGGTTGAATGGTAAACTGAAGAGTGGAAAACAAATAAAAACTACCTTCCTGGTTACTGTGAATGGTGGCAGTTTCGATGTGGTGCATTACACCACAAATGTAAGCGCAGTGTGAAAACAGATTATTTGGAGTGGATGACTGATCTTGTAAGGCCAATATGATAGCTTGAAATTCCATCTTTTGTGCAGATAAAAACCTGTACCTTGTATTCAGGAAGAGGAGGCTGTAAAATAACCTCCTTTGCCTGAAGAGGAACCATCTGTAAAAACAGTGACACTTCTGGCTATAAGCTGCGCTTATTTTAGAAGGAAAAACAGAAGATGTGAGAAAAGAAAGTTGAATTAATTTGTCTGGAGGATAATGACAATCAAGTACACTGGGGGAGTTTGCTCTTATGGCTTGCCAAGAGGATGAAACTTGCCCCAAACACTGTTGTTGGACTAAAGAAAAAGCAACAATAATATTTTGCATTTCATGTTCAAAAATTTGAATAGCACACATCTGTCTGTGGGTGACTGGTCCCTTCCACGGCATCGTAAAAGGCCGTAATGGTTTTGTGTGCAATATGTGGCTTATGTAGCCGTTGTAAAGGGCCCTGAGACTGCCAAAGGACCCCAGTGGGCATATACTGCATTGAAAAAAATAATTAAAAACTTTGGTGAAGACAGGTTAACTCTAGGGAGCTGAGCATTAGAAAGACATACACTGACTTTATCAATGGCAGTTTTAGTCTCTGACCTAACTGCACTTGGAGAGGTGAGGGCCAGATCCCCCTTGAGGATGTTAAAGAGAGAGGCTAAGTCATAAGTTGTTAGCTTAAAAGCCGGGCAGAGCCACTTAACACTGCCACATAGGTTTCAAAATCAATTAGAGTTGCAGGATGATTAACCTGGATCTGAACAATTTGGGATACAATATGCTTTTGTTGGATAAGGTGGCCCAAATATGGAAAAGGAGCCATGGTTTGAATCTTTATAGGGGCCACCACTGGACTTGTATCATGAAGGGCATTATCTAACTGAGCACACACTAGATGCAAGATGGATAAGGATTTATGTGCTAGAAGGATGTCATCCATATAATAGGTGATATTGGCAGGCAGACAAGCCTGATGGACGGACAAGGTGGCTGCAGACATAAACTCTTGACATAGGACTATCATAGTGGGCTCTTTGCCATTCCTTGGGGCACATGATGCCATTGGAAGCAGTGCATAGGGGCGTGGTGATTAATAGATGGTCAGTTAAAAGCAAAAATTCTTTTATCTTGAGGATGGAGAGGGATAATTAGAAACAGTCTTCTGAATCAGTCACCATGAGAGAATAATGTAAAGGGACAGCTACAGGGCTAGGCCACACAGGTTGATGTGCTACCATAGGTTCCATGGTATATTAACTGCCTGTAAATCCTGTAGCAATCTCCACCTTCCTGATTTCTTTTTTATTACAAAAATTGGGGTATTCCAAGGAGCATTGCGAGATTCTGAATGTCCCACCATCACCTGTTCATTAGGCCATGTATGAGCCGCTATAAGCGTCTCCTGAGTGAGGGGCCATCAATACAAATAGGATCAGCAGACATCCAAGTTATCCATGGGGTTGGAGAAGAGATCAAGGCCCCTTCTGAAAATCTGAAGACAGGTGTCTTATTCTAAAAGGGTCCTTTTTAAGGTCAGCTGGAAGAGACTTTCTCCTCTCCTGATTATAGTTACTGAGCCCTTGAGTGGGGAGAAAGCTGCACTGTAACATCTGGTGAGTCACTGAGGAGTTTGGACCAACACAAAATGCCCCTGTATCCTGTAATATGTACAGGTGACATAGACTGATGGGTATATGGGGCAGGATATAAGGCAAAAAGTACACACACTGGCCCTCTGCCTCCCTCTAAGCCAGCAACTTAGCACTGCCCAGCCCTTCTAGATCTGTAGTTGCCACATTCAGAGGCCATGACACAGGACACTGATGTTGGGTAATAACTGCAACGTCTGCATTTATGTCTAAAAGCCCTTTAAATGTTTGTCCAATAACCAATTCCATCTCAGGACAATGTTGTTGAATATGTTGAACCAAATGTGTACATATGTATATCAGAGGACCCAAAACATTTGGATCCCCTTTCCATCTTGGTAAAATTTCCAACTTTTGTTAAAGGAAGGCTGAACAAATGAGTGATCCAAGAATTTGCCATGACCTGAACAGTGCTTTGCGTTGATTGAATCATAGTCTTGTTCCCCACAGTGTAATCAGTATTGATGACACCAGGCAACACCTAGAGAACTTTTAAAATGAGATCACTTCAGACCAGTAGGAGACTCTCTGTTCCAGGAGGCAAAAGCCCATAGACTCCCAGAGGAATAACTTGGGTTCCTATCTCAGGAGTTAGTGTGAGTGTGGAGGAGGGACACAGGCTCAAACCTCTGCTGCCTTTTGCTGCTCACCAGAGGTCAGATGTGTGCTTGGTTTTGGAGGGTAAGTTTGGGGAGGAATTAAGGAAAGCACTCCCAATGTCTGGCAGGCCCAGAGTGAGCCCCACTGGAAGTTTCCCTGAATAGGCCGACCATCCACATTAGTCTTAGGTCTGCATTGCTTTGCCCAATGATACCTTCCACCTACGTCTTACACAAACACCAGGTTTTGTTAAAGGATCCAGTATTGGCTGTGCTGCCCTCATGGTGCAGCAGAGCAATTTCAGGCAAACTGTTTCACGGCTGAAACAAGTAACCTGTTCCCTGCTCCTTCTCTAGGCTGCGGGTGAATAACCTGGGTAGTAGCTACTTCCAGAGCAGCCCCTGCCGGTAAGAGGGGCCAAAGTCGGCACACACGGAAATCATCTCAACCAGATGGTCTCGTTCTTATGGGCCCTTAAAGCCTCTTAACACCATCTACTTGCATTTTCAAAGGCCAATGTTGAACTATTAACTTACTGGCCTCTATATCACTGGTAATTCTACCACTAGCCTGCAACAAGTATATCACAAAATCTAGCAAAGATTCACCAGGACCTTCGTGAATGAAGGTTGGATAAAGAGATGTCTCACCCTTTGAGAGAAAGTCTCGCCCTTTGAGGGAAGTTCTCGCCCTTTGAGGGAAGTTCTCACCAAGCCCTGGTGGAAGCTATTTTAATGTGCTCATAGGCTGGTAATTCAAAAGTAAGTTGATCATTCATGGCAGTAATGGCACCCTCTCTGATTAACATATCCTTTGTAGTGGCTGTGTTGTGAGCAGCACTATGCATGGCTGATCCCTGCACCATTCAAGAAAATCTTTCCATAGCACGTAATCCCCAGTCTTACCCACACTTCAGCTATTCCTTTCCAACGATTTGAGGTCATGACATCCTACCGTAGGAGCTCTACTCAACCTAGGCCAAAAGGGGCCATGAGACCATAGGAAGTGGCAGCTCGATGTAATTCCTTTAAAGTCTTAAAATGTACATCATTATGAAGACGTAATTGTTCAGGGTTATTTGAAGCCCAAAGTTCCCTAAGTGTATTGAAAACCTTCCATACACTCCTCTGCCTATCTGGCCTCCTTTTATGCCAACTGCAAGCAAGAGAGCAAAATTGGCTCCACTTCCTGAGAGGAGGAAGTTTCACCCTGCAAGGCTGCAAAGCCTCTCTGAGCAGGAAAGGCAGGAATCTCCACTTGTGACTCAGCTAATTTCCTCAGGTACTGCAAAATAGAATTTACCACTAGATGCTTCTCTGATGTGGGAAGCTCTTTTGTGCCCCCTACTGCTCCATCCCCATCTAGTTGAATAAAATCAGAGAGACTATACTCTGTTTAAGAGGGAAATTGTTCTGCTGCATGGGACCTCACTTAAAAACAGTGACCTGAGCCAAATCCTTTGTGGTTACCTCAACAAGTGTATAGCCCTAAAAACACTTTCTAAAGGAAACCCACAAAGGTAAAATGAATACAAGAATCAGAAATACAACAACCAGTTCCATACACATTAATGGTTCTTGAGAATGTGTTTGCCCCATGTTTTAACACTTGCTAAATTCAATATACTCCTCCCTCTCTGGACCTAGTGAGCCCATATTTCCCTCTCTGGCCCTGGTGAGCCAGCTTTTCTCTCTCTCTTGCCCAAAGCTTTACACCTGATGAATTTGCTATCAATGCCCTTCTTCCCTTTTTGTCCTCTCATGGAGTAGTGTCCCCTTACCTGCCACTTCTTCTTACCCCAGGCCATTGTTCAGGTGCCATATGTTGCATCTGAGAGTGCTCTCTGGGTCCCTGGGTAAGATCAGTGAGACGATGAAGAAAATAAAAACAGAGAAAGAAAGCTGAGGTGAGGTGGAGCCCTTTCCCCGATGGGAGGAAGAGACTGCTCAGCCACTGCAATGCATTTATTTATACATTTGTCTTATGAGGTCCCTTTGGTTAACCAGCTCACCTCTTATGCCCCACGTTCTTGGGGCTGGAACACCTATTCGTCTCCAGAGCTCCACTCCCTCAGGGCATTTCTTAGGTTCTCTATGACCTTGGGACATTTCTTTTCACTTTCATGCACAATCCTGATTTATTCCATTGTACCTTTTTACATGTTTATTTTAGTTTATCCTACATGGATTTGCATATCTATGATCTAAATATAAACTGTTTTTAGGAATCCCTGATATGTTTATTTCTCTCTGATGTGTATGTGCACATGTGTGTGTGTGTGTGTGTGCACACATGTCTGTGTGTTGCAGTATAGGTGTTTCAAACCATGAAATGGTCACTTACAGTGAAATTACAGGGATGATGGGTACCAGGGTCCCTGGCTGGATCGCAGTCGAAGACATTTACCCCTCATGAACCAGAGTTTTGGAAGCATTGAGGATCAGAGCTTCATATCCTGACCCTGGGTCTTCAGTCAGTCAATGAAGGGAAGTGCATCTGCAGGACAATCACTGTACGTTGTCCCATGTCCCACATAAACCAAGAGTTCATAGTGCTCGGTTATTTCCAAACTGGAAATCATGTTTGTTTCCAGTTCTGAGCTCTTTGAAGACAGAAAACCTTTACTGAAAAGTGACTCAGACCCAAGTTCCTAATTCAGAGTTCAGTGAGGGTGAAGAATCTACTAGGGAGATGAGAGAAAATCTGCCCCAGCAGAGAAAGGGCTCCTAGGTATGTTCAAGTTGCATCATGATGGTAAGATATAAGGTTGTGAAGCCCAGAGCAAAAGCTCTGGCTCTTCAGTGATTCACACATTTTGCTCCTCTCCCTTCATTCTCAGGGTCAGTAGGGACCCTCAGCCCATCAAAAACCCAATAAAACCTCAAAATCTGGTGAGCAAGAAAATTCTGAATTATGAAGCTGAACTCACAAGGTGAAACCCTCTTTAGGAGAGGCAGGTACTGATGGTGGATATTTGGGAATACTGGGGTGATTTTGATCTTTTCTGACCTCTTTGTCACTAATTCCTAGCTTCAAACCCCAGGATCACACAGTGGACGGTCTCATCATGATGGGTCTGATAGACCTGGTCCCAGAGAGCCTTGGGATTCCACTATTCCTTGATGGGCAAAGTGAGAGAAGGATCCACGTGCAGCCAGGAGCTGAACGTGTGAGAGAGAACACTCACTGTGCACTCATAGTGGCGGAGACTTGGAAATAAATATGTCTTCCTAGCATGTGGTTTGAGTTTCATTATGCACATGTGTTACTATCTGTGTTCAGACTATTCAGCCCAGTATTTGAGGGTTTTCATAATGTCCAGCACTCTCATGGGAGTTGATCCCCACCAGCACAGAGAGAAAAGAAAAGACTGCACAAATGTTTCTGATAGAAAGATAACTATTAGCTCATAGTAAAACCAATGCGCACCAATAATCATGAGACCATTAAGGTTTATACATTGCATAATGTTAATTTTAAATTAGAATACAAGATATAGGCATTTAATTGTACCAATAATATTAGCCCAAAACTTTCTATTCAATTAATTAAGTAGTACAACCACTTTAACTATCACATATGAGATATGTATATAAATATAATATATAGAATATATATGATATACATGTTGTTTCCTTCCTTTTCTCCTTTTTCCATTCCTAATTTCTCTTTCCTTTTGCATAGTTCTTTTCATTTCATATTTTTTCCTGCTTCAAAAGCACTTACTCTTATAGGGCTGGGGATTTAGCTCAGCAGCATAAGGACCTGCCTGGCAAGCACAAAGTTGCAAGTTCTATGCCTGGTACCAAAAAAAAAAAAAAAAAAAACCCACCAAAAAACACTCTTAGCTTCTTCGCAGATTTCAAGTACGCAATGCCATTGCGGTAACTACAGTAAAGCAGAAGTGAGGCAGGAAAGCGGAGAGATGTCAGTCAGAGCGTCAAATATAGATGCAGGAAGAATGAGTCATGGAGATCTGTCCACACCATGCTGACCACATCTCATGCAGCAGAGGATAAGAAAGCTTTCTTTCTTCTTTGTAGCCAAGTATGTTCTCTTTTAGATAAGGACACTGATGAAGAAATTCTCCACTGGGCACAAGAAAAGATCAGAAGAGCTGTGTCGTGTGTCTTTCTCTGGCTGAAGACAGGAGAACACCACCACCCAGTGTGCTACCTGCTCCGTGCTCTCATCTTCACAGCAGCGCTCCTTTGTCAAAGTGAAAACTCTTGATGGTCAAGCAGAATTTCAACATCTCCAGCAATGTGTACAATGAAAACCTTCAATGGACTACAGTAAAGGGCTGTTTATAAGAATAGCAACTATTCACAAATGACAGAAATAAAAAAGTATGGAAGCTTCTGAGAAATTAGATGCACCATGATTTTCTTTTAAAAATGACACCCTGCAAAAAAAAAACCCCACTGAATTTCCAAAAACATCACGAATTCATAGAAGATATTTTACTCATTTTAATGGCATCACAAGTAAAGTTAAGCAGACAGAAAGTTAATTTTCACAGATTTTATAGGAAAGGCTGCCCAATAAGTGATGCAAAGGACAGGGTACCCAGGCATGAAACCTTTGATAGAGTGTGGGAAATAGGCTGGAAATGTACAAATAAGTAAACATAGCAACCCAGGAAAAAATGGAAACTGAAGACAGATCAGTAACATAATCCTCTACTAAACTTCAGTCCTTGAAGAGATACTTATAATTAATACAGCATATTTATTTGATAACTTGTCAGTATTGGTCACTATGCTCAGGTGGCAGGGGCTGCTGCCTAGAGGAGCAGAATCACATCTGGTCTCTCAGAGGGCAGTGAGTACACAGCAATGTCTCCCTGTGGTTCTGGGTGCAGCAGTACGGGATGTGCGGTGTGCACGCATTGGGATTGTTTGGCAGTGGGTTCAGTGCGACCTTGGTTAGAGCTCTTACACCGTGGGCCTCTTCTGAAAATTTCCATGCATCTGTCCTGGCTGCACTGTGGTGAGAATGAGCTGGTCATCTTCCTGTGTGGGCAGCAAGCAGTGAACTTTGCAGAGTGTGAGACAAAGGGCTGTGACAATCACATCTGGTTTGTTTTCTAATATTTCTCAGTTCCTACCTCCTTTCTCGCAGGAGAAACATCATACCCCAAATCTGTCAGCCTCCTGTGACCTATAAATCCTGGAGGGAAGGCAGCAGAGGGTCATGGTAGAAAATCCTGTCCAGAGACATGGGCTCCACAGGATATTTGGGAAGCTGAGTTCGTGCACTGCTGGCCCCCAGCCCAGTCAGGGCAGGCCAACACTCAAGACCAGGCACAGTCACGGAGGGCAGGATCTACATGGGCATGGGTCACTTCTTGTGTGACTCTCTCTCCAGGATATTACGTGGTCTAGATTCTCTGTGCCAGATGCTGTGTCCTCCTTGTCCTTGCCTGCCCCTCAAAAAAGGGGGCTTCCCAGGTGGGAGGTATGGGGTGGAGGAAATATTATAGCAAACATTCCAGTGAATCCTCTGGCATCTCACAGGCAAGGTGTCCCAGAACCTGAAGGTGTCATTCCATTCAGGAGCTGAAATGGCTCTGCCCTGTGCTAAGCCAGTCTCCTGCAAGAGCCTGTGATGCTCAGAGTCTGGGGTCCTGGGTGAGCTGGACTCACCTCTGTGAGGAGGAAGCCTCAGTGCTGGAAACTAAGACCCCTGTGAGACCAGGAGCTGCCTGCTCTTCTCCAGCCTGTCCAGGACGAGGAGACAAAGGGCGTTCCTGCTGCACAGTCTGAGAGGAATCTCTGTGAGAGAACTATGATAAATAATCCCACATTTGTGGCCTATTGTTTGAATCTGGGATATTTCAGCCTATTCTCCCTCCATACACACATTATTATTATTATTATTATTATTATTATTATTAAGAAATTTTTGGAGATAAACTTGGCTCGTGTATGATCAGCACTCTAAGTGAAATTGCTCTTCTGGGAGACCTGTTGTGTCCATTCTGGGATGAGCTGTACCTTACTCAAACACCAGGCAGCCCTGGACATAGAGATGCTCTGTGATGGGGAAACCCTCACAGGGATGCAAGTGAAGAAAGCCCTGAGGGCTGTGAGCGTGAGAATGGCTTCACACTCCCTCTCTAAGCCAGGACCCTCTCCTCTCTCATGTGGTCATGGTAAGCTTCCTACCAGCTTGGCTAAGCCCTGTTTTCCCTGGGATGATGTGAGCTGTGTGGTCAGCCATGTCACACAGGTTGGGACCCTCATCTCTGAGCTCCACAGCGGATTTCTAAACAACAAGCTCCCTGAGTGCTCTTCTGTATCTGACACGACAGCACAAAGAAGACCAAATGGTGGGTGGGACAGTAGCTCCCTGAGCCGACAGCCTCCCCGCAGCTGCCAACCCTCACATCCCATGGTGCTGCCTTCAGGGGTGCAGTCTTGGGCTCTAATCCCTCCCCTTCCTCCTGTCAGGACCCTGCAGGCCAAGACACACAGGAAGTGACAAAGGTGTGAGACAATAGACCCCTCAGGGTTCACATGCTGCCCTGTGCACTGAGGACTGTGAGCTGAGCCCAGCATCGCCTGCATCTCAGCACCCACCGCGCCTATAGGAGACAGGGCCGCCTCAGACTCAAGGCCACAGAGCACCTTCAGCAAGGACCTCGGCCTCTCCTGGGCAGCTTTCCTCCACAGTGACGCTGCTCCTTCTTGAGATGGCACCAGGCAAATCTGCACAAATGGGACCATGTATAGCACTCCAGGGTCCCTTAGCAATACCCAGCTTCCTGTGACTCTATTAGTTATATCAGACACGTGAGGATGTGAGACACACTTGAGTTCTCACTGCTGGAGGCTAAATGTTCTCAAATGCTCCTGTGATCATCCCTCAGTGCTTGGTGCAGATGGTCAGCCCAATCTTTCTTGAAATCATCCAGTAGAATTTCACAGTGAGAAAGTAAATTCTGTATCTGAGCTATTGGAGAGGGCACTGCCTAGCCATGAATACCACTTCCACTAATATTAGAATAAATGAATACAAGCTAAAGTTTTTTGCACATCTGCCAGAACTTAGGAGCTCACAGGGCACAGGGGAGTGGAGGCTGGGATGCAGAAAAGCAGGAATTCAGCCCTGTTTCCTTTCTCCCTACTTTCCCCCTACTCTAGGTCAATGGTGGGAATTGAGAATCACAGGTCCACTTTGACAGGGATCTGGGTCTTGCACAGAGACTCACAGGCCATAATATGTGACATGGAAGGCAAATTTCTTGGATTCCTGGCATCAGGAAACAAGTAAAATTGCTCCTGTACTGTCTCACACCTCCTGTGCTCCTGGAAATTGCTGTGATGGAGACTCTGCCCCAGCGCAGAGGCTGTGAGCCTATCCTGAGCCCAGTCTTGTGGACAGGGAGCCACGGTCACTCTCTGCACTCCATGTGCTCTGGAAGCGGGTTTCTGCTGACCCCCCAAGGCTCCCTTCATCCCTCTTCTTCCCTGGAATCAGTGTCTGTGCAGAACAAGCCCTGGCCTGCTACTCTGAAGTAGGGGCTCCCTAGCTGTTGGAATTAGCACGTGGTTTCCTTCCCATGGAATTCCCTGTATTTCTGGGGCCCTCAGTGTGGACACACAGTTTCCCTTCATCTCTCAGCCTCAGGGAGGAGGGTCTGTGGACCCCACGGTGTCTATGTCAGTCATTTCTCAGTTCACTGTTCAGTACCCGATCTCCCTGGCCTCTCATTCCTGGAACATCAGTGCTCTGAGGCCCAGGTGATTCCAATTCTCTCTGAGCCAGGAGTCCTCCAAGCATCCTGTCCACAGGAGGGTTCAGGAACGTGTGCTGCAGAATTGTGCTGATGTCCAACCCTGACGGAGGAAGACTGTAAGACCCCAGGACCCCCTAATGTGACCCAGTCGCTCTCCTCTCCCTGGGGCAGTAGGGCGATGGCACTTCCTCTGCTGTCTGAGGTCTGTGTCTGAGTGGCAAGCAGGGGTCAGTGGGCAGCGAGGAGTCCACATACTCTGTGAGCCTGCTGTGTGCAGGACGGCCACCTGCGTTGCAGGACACACACTGTCCATGCTGTAGAGGGCAGGGTGCGGAGGGACAGACAGACGTCCACACCCTCTCTCTGCCCAGACACAGCATGAAGCTGAGCCTTGTGCAGCTCACCTGGTGCTAAAAGGAAGCTCCATGAGCAGTAAATATTCTTAGCTTTGCAGCACAGCCCAGCCAGCCTTTCAGAGTTACAGGTTCAGGGTTTTATTTTTCATTAGTGACTGACAGGAGATTACAAATCAGGCCTTAAACATGTTTTCACATTTTTGTGCTCAACATTTCCACTGTATACACGAGTATGGCTACAAACCATTGCATGTGGGGAAAACACGTTAACCAATTTTCCACTCGTAGAAGTTTTGCAAATGTTATCTTCCTCCTTATAAGTAATGATCACCTGACCCAAAAAAACAGTGGTCAGACCTATATTTAGGGAAGAGCAGACTTTGATGCTTTATCCCTGCTGCAGGGACCTGAGCAACAGGACCCCCAGGAAGTAACCTACACCCAGGTGCAGCCTTCCAGACAGAAATGTGATGGGGTGTCCCCTGCTTACTCTATGTCAAGGCCATGCTAGGACCTGAGGGTCAGACACACAGGAGACGACGAGCAGAGGGAAAGGCAGGTGAGTCCCGTTACCCGTAGGTCCCCAGGCTCTCCCACACTGCACCTGCATTCCCAGCTGCTCACTCTCCCTCCCAGATGCTGACTCTCAAGTTCCCCAGGGAGTGACCTACACCCAGCTGAACAGCCTCAAGCTCACACAGGAGCCAAGCACAGCCCCTTCCTCCCAGGAAGAGGAGAGCTCAGCTGTCCCCAGCATGTATGCCCACCTGGTTGGAGAGATTTCAGACCCAACAGTGCAAACATTGGCACATGGGGGCCTCAGGAGAGACAGGAGCTGCCCCATGCATACTCAGCTAATGACTATGTGCAGCCTGGGGGCCTGGTGTGGGACCCTGAGTTATCTTAGACATCGCCTGTAGTCCAAGAGACACCTACACCAACACATCTGCATATATAAAAAATTAGTTTTTAAAATAACTGAGACTCAACCGAGGAAATCATAAAGTGATCACATTAATCATAAGTTCAAAATCACAAACTAAGCTTATGAAGTATCTATACTTTAGAGTAAAAAAAGAATTAAATAAATATAATTGAAAGAAAGGCCCCAGAGATCCAGCCACAGCCATAGCGGAACCCAGGAGCCTGCACAAAAGCAATTTGCCCACCCTCTTGGTAAGCACCTTCCTCCGGCGTGAGCCAGGAGGAGAACCTGTAGTGTCTGTTGAAGCTATCGGTGCACAGGCTTGGAATCAAACATCCCAAACCCCACCCCCATTGGCAACTGGGGACAGAGGTCTGAGCACCTCTTGGCAGGATGACTGTGTGCAACATAGCAGGTATCCTCTATCTTCTCTTTGAAAGCAAGTGTTGTTTTCAGTTTTGTTTCATTATCATTATTTGTTTTGCTCTATTCAATATTCTCCTTTTATTGATTTTATAATGTTCTGTCTTTGGTTTGATTTTGCTATACTTAATTGACTAGACAACTATTGTGAAGATAATGACATATAGGATGGTATCTATTACTGTTATCCTGGTAACCTGCTGTGAAGTTCTGTATCACATTCACTGCACTGTCTCAATTGGCTTTGTTCTGTCTTGTTCTGTTGTATTTCTACTACCTTCAAAAAAAAACACCAGAATTATATAATGTGATTAAAAGGGAAATAACAACAAAACAGATCAGTAAGGTGCTGAGCAAGCTGAAACATGATATAACTGAACAGATAATGGACTTAAAAAGCAAAAGGAGGAAAAGAAAGTGCTCTAAAGGATATAACTGCGTGTATGTTTAAGTGTGTAGGATTGATAACCCGTATTACTAAGTTTTTGTTGGATCGTTGAACAGATCTGTTTGCAGCTTCACTGTTTGAATGTCCACTTTGTATGCTTTAATTTTGTAACATGAACAACTACTTCTAAGAAGACAATATATAATTTATCAACTAGTGATTTTTTACTATTTTTTAAAATTCTGTATTATTTGCACCCTTTTTTCTGTTTTGCTTTTTTTCTCTTTAAATAAAATTAAACATATATATGTAATTGAAACACAAAAAGAAAAACTTGAGTGATTCACATTTGGATGAAAATTAGATCAATTTTGAAAAAGTAAGAAAGTAGTAAATCCTGATCATAGCAACCAATAGTAATTTGAATTAGAAAAATCAAAATATAAACTTGTACTTAAAATCCAATAAAGTTTATAAAACCTGGAGAGCATTGTTTAGCAAAGTAAGTATTCACAGAAGAAATACAGAAAAAACACATCTCAACTTTTGCAGCTGGAGAAGCTGATGTTCCCACGAGAAACTTCCCCTTGTTTTTGATTAGAGGAAAATGACAGCACAGGACCCCTGGGTTAAACAGTAGCCAACAACACACTTTGGTGTCTAAAAGTATGAGCAATGTGGATTTGCCCAAAGAATCAGGGCTGCCTCAGTAATTACTAACATCAGTGTATTTTACCATATTTAAAGAAAAAATATGTTCACCTGAACAGATGAAGAAAAAAATTCTATAGAAAGTCACCAAGTGTCCACAATTTCAAATGATAGGATAAGTGCTCGGTCGAATTTGAAAGAATTTTGTAAAGAACCTGAAAGAAACTACCTACTTAACAAAGGAATAATTGGTAATTTTGACTCATAAACAAGGAAGGAGAGAAGGGACTGTGTCACTGGGCTTCTTTTCCACATTTTGCAGGAGGTCCATGCAAGGGCATGAAGGAAAGAGGATGACAACACATAGTGATGACAGTGATGACACGGAAAGCAAAGAATGAGCTGTGGCTCTTCAGAAATTCAAAAAGTCATCGTGTGAGGGCAGTTTGATTGTGTACATAGAAAACAGAAATCATTAGGAGGAAGATAATACACATATCAAAACACTGGGTGCAAAATGAAAATGTAGACTCCAGACATTTGTGGATAAAGGGAAGAGCAGAGCTGACCCAGCAGAGGGAACAGAGGAGCCCTCAGCCTGTGCTCCCAGGAAATCCAGGCGGTGAGAAGCACACACAGGGCTGTGTTAGGAAGTGTTTCCGGATGGGCAGGGAGAGCCTTGGGGAGGACTAGGAGGACAGAGAGGAAGGTTAGGCCCAGAGATGTCAGGCCATCAGCCAACTCCCAGAAGTGACCTAGGATGGTCTCTCAGGGGAGGGAAAAAGGGATAGTTCACCCCCTGTGGTGTCACCAGAAGGGTCCACGAGAGTACGACATGGGGACCTCACTGCAACCAAACCATGAAGGTGCTGCCAGGAGCGAGGACCTGGGAGAAGAGGTCACAGGGTGGAAGGCTCCAGTTCAAGGGCAGAGCAGTACCGGCTCCCGCCACAGCCACCCTTGCACCAGATGGATGGCTTTTATACTGTGCTCTTTCCATGAGAGATCTTCCCTGTGCTGCCAGGTGCCACCACAGGTAAGAGAGACCTCAGTGCCCACTTCAGTGGTCAGAATGCAGGGTCCATCTGCTCCTCAGCCCATCCACTGTCACCATGTTTGCAGGAAGCAGAGGTGACCCTGGGTGTGTTGAGGGCCCACAGCTCCTGCTGTGAGATGATCCTGAACCAGGGCTGCATTTGCACTGTGAGGCTTTCCAGCAGGAGACATGTGTGTCCATTTGGTTCCATTTTACACTGATCACCTAGAGTCATTATGCACCAGACCTTAAAAAATGCTAGAGTCCTCCCTGGCCCACCTTGAAGATCACCCATAGGACCCAGTGCGGGTGCCAGCAAAGCACCGCTCCTCATGCCTGGTGGGGACAGGCTGGTTGCTCCTTCAGTAAGAACCACACTCTGCTTTTACTATAGCATCAATAGCCCTGAGGGAAGGTGAGGTTTAAATTGGGTGGATGAGGAGCACTGTCCAGTGAAGGAGCCGATATTAACCTTTTCCTCAGTACACATAAACCATCACCACACTGGGTGATCCTCTGTGTCCACTCTAGGAGCACTGTGCTCTGCTCCCCATCAACACTGACCCTGGTGGTCATGTGTCCCTGGGTGTCACTCTGATCTGAGTACAGTAATGGGCCCACCTGACTGGAGCTGGTGAGCTCTGTCACGTGTCCTGAACCTGCACAACTTGCAAGTTGGTGAATAGAAGCCTCATCTGCTGGAAGAGGGTCTGCACACACCTCAGCCTCAGGTCAGGGTGATGACCCCAGAGACTCAGGCATCATAAGTGTGGCTTTGGGGAGGAGCCTGGATCATGGCACTGGATCGTGGCTGTGTGACACTGGAGTCATCCACTGATGGGTTTCTGAGTGGGTGTGATGTTGGCAGGTGAAATCTGGTGAGAAGAGGTGGCCACTGTGAGCAGGGGATGGGAAATACCTGTCTTCCCCAGTCCTTTGACCCCCCTCACTGCTTCCCAGCCACCACACCATGGACTGTTTTTCCCCTCCTGGACCACCTGGGCTTGGAGCCAGCCAACTGTGAACTAAAGCCTCTATAAACTGAGTCACAATGGTCCTTTCCTCATTTAACATGTGAGTGTCCAGTGCTTTGTCTCAGCAACAAGAGAGCAACTAAGACAAACACCAGAAGCGTCCAGAAAATCGTCACTGGGTCAGATGCCTGTGTTGAGTATGGGATGACTGAGCTCACAGCACCTCTGTCTGAGGACTCAGAGTGTCTGACTGACTTACCTGGAAAATCCCACCTCCTGTTCTCAGGTCAGGGCAACCAGCTCCCCATGAACTCAGAGGGGAAGGCAGCACGGGGCCATGTGATACAGGGTGAAGGCTGGATAGGGGGCCATGCCCAGCCCAGAAGTGGGTGCTGATGGGCTGACAGAAATGGAAAAGTCCTCTCAGAAAGGCTGGGCCCAGGAGCTGGGATAGCACTACAGGGCGGGTGTGTTTCCTGGAGTAATGGACACAGGTGTAGAGGATATAACCCAGATGTTACAGATATAGATAAATATTGATATTGTTGCAGATTTTAACAGCCACTAAAGGCTGTCTTTTGACTGGTAGAATCCAAAGCCTTAGGAGCAAAAGAGGAGCATGTTAAGTAGCCCCCATCACTCTCAACCTCACATCGGAAAAGTACAAGTCCTGGGCCTGACCTTAGGGGATTCTGGGTTATAAAGCCTTATTGGGGAGAAACCCACACCACTAAGGCATTAAAGGAATTGCTTTCGTTTTGGCTTCCTCATCACAAAAGATCAATAGGTGAGGAAATTCTTTAGTTTCCTCAGTTGGTCTTACTTGGCCAATTTTCTTTCACAATAATGAGGACTTGGATATGAGACAACTCACCAGGCTTCATGTCTGGATCTCTGCACAGATGGGTACTGTAGGCTGAGTCACACTCCACATTGTACATGTGCTCCTGCGGTGGTCTACAGTCATCATGAATGTGAGCTCAAGTCATAAAGAAAAGCACAGTGTTCACTAGGAATTGAGAAAGTGACACCTATTGGTTAACATTTTTCGAGCTAAAAATATCTCAACAATGAAGGATATAACCTGAAAATGGACATTTCAACAATTCAGATGGATGCTGTAGTCCACCAGCAGCGGGGACCTGCATCCTCCTCAAGGCGTCTCCAGGGCTGGGGGAGGAAGGCCACGGTGAGGAGCACCGTGCTGTGCAGGGGGATGAGCTGAGGGAGGGGTGAGACTCATGGGAGGCTTTGAGAGGAAGACCAGCCCAGGGTGACCGTGCCCTGCAAGGGGTCAGCTGTGAAAGTCTCCGATTCATTGGCTGCTGTGACCTGGACCTCATGAGGTGAGGATCAATGAGGAACATGCAGGAGGAAGGGGAAACTCCACACCAGCCACATCAGGATCACCCTGGGGAAAAACAGCCCGGGTGTCAGTGGATGTCAGTTCCGCTTCCTGTGGGGCTCCTGACGTGACCACCCTATGAAGGGCAGAAACCAATCCTCTGCCACCAAACAGTATGACAGGCACTGTGGTCTCCACACAGTCTCACCTGGAGGTAGGAGACACCATGACCGCCACACTCACAGCCCTGCTCTGCATTGGTGAGAACTGAGCAAGGGGATGGGAACCCCTAGCCTGGAACCCACAGCCAGGCCCTGGTCCAGCAGGAGAAAAGGGGCTCAGTAGGCCCCGGGGAGCAGAGGACCTGCTGAGGTTCCGGGGTAAAGCTCTCAAGGGAACTCTCTTCCAGGGCTGAGTCTGGGCCCAAGGACGCCAGTGAAAGCAGGTAAGTTTGTTCCAGCTATCCGAGGTTCCTCCTTTGCCTGGAGACATGGGGCGACCCCTGGGCAGTGGGGGTGGAACAAAACGGGTGTGGGCTGGTGCTGGGAGGTCTGAAGGGTCCTGGGACAGAGAGCACAGATCTGAGGGGAGGAGAAAGGTGCTGGGACCCAGCTCTGATTTCCCTGCAGAGACCCTCCCCAAACCGAGGCTCTGGGCTGAGCCAGGATCTGTGATACCACTGGGGGAACCTGTGACCCTCTGGTGTGAAAGGACTGTGGGAGCCCAGGAATATGCTCTGTACAAAGAGGGAAACCAGGAGCCCTGGAGAAGACAAACATCACTGGAACCCAAGAGCACAGCCATGTTCTCTATCCCATCCGTGACAGAGCACCATGCAGGGCTACATTACTGCTACTACCGAACCCCTGCTGGCTACTCAGAGCCCAGTAAGCCCCTGGAGCTGCTGGTGACAGGTGAGAGGACACTCGGGGTCCCAGCCGCGGGCTCTTCCCTCAGAAAGTGGTCTGCTCTCAGGAGTGTTGCCCTCTCATACCCAGCCCTGGGGACAGTGTGGCAGGTGTGAGTCCATTTCATAGGCTGCCTCCTTCTCTCCTAGGAGTCTACAGGAAACCCAGCCTCTCAGCCCTGCCCAGCCCTGTGGTGACCTCAGGAAGGGAGGTGACCCTCAAGTGTGGGGCACAGCTGGGATTTGACAGGTTCATTCTGACTAAGGAAGGAGGAGACAAGCTCTCCTGGACACTGGACTCACAGAGAGGCCCCAGTGGGCAGGCCGAGGCCCTGTTCTCTGTGGGCCCTGTGACCCCCAGACACAGGTGGACCTTCAGATGCTATGGCTGTTACTGGAACAAATCCCAGCTGTGGTCGCAGCCCAGTGACCCCTTGGAGCTCCAGATCTCAGGTGAGGAGACCCCAGCTTTTCCTTTCATGACTGAGGACTTGAACTCGAGACCTTTGGAAGCACCAGGTGGTGAGATGGGTGAGGCACCCAGGGATGGTGAACTCAGGGACATAATGTGGGATCAGTGACACCAGAGATATCAGAACCAGGACAAGACAGGGAAAGTTCAAATCATAGTGTCCAGAAAGCCGCTATGTCTACAAGTGACATCTCGGGTGTCTTTTGCTCATCACAGATCAGCCTTAAACTTGTCTCCATGCAGGACTCACTGTGCACAGTCAGAAGACATCACCCTCTTTCACCTGCTTCCTTGCAGGTATCCCCCCAAAACCCAAGCTCCAGGCTCAGCCAGGCTCTATGATACCCTCGGGGACTCCTGTGACCCTCTGGTGTGAGGGGACCCCGGAAGCCCAGCTATACCATCTGTACAGAGAGGACAGCCCAGCATTCTCAGACACACAGATGTCACCTGAGCCAGGAAACAAGGCCAAGTTCTCCATCCCATCCATGACAGAAGATGATGCAGGGCGCTACCACTGTTACCATCACAGCCCTGCTGGCTGGTCTCAACCCAGTGATTCCCTGGAGCTGGTGGTGACAGGTGAGAGGACACTCAGGGTCCCAGCCCCAGGCTCTGCCCTCAGGAAGGGATCTGCTCAGGGGTGTCCCCCTCTCACAGCCCAGCCATGGGGACAGTGTGGGAGAGGTAAGTCCATTTCACATACTGCTTCCTTCTCTCCTAGGAGTCTACCGCAAACCCAGCCTCTCAGCCCTGCCCAGCCCTGTGGTGACATCAGAGGAGAATGTGACCCTGCAGTGTGGCTCATGGGAGGGATTTGACAGGTTCTTTGTGATTAAGGAAGGAGGAGACAAGCTCTACTGGACACTGGACTCACAACAAGGCCCCAACCGACAGGTCCTGGCCCTGTTCCCTGTGGGCACTTTGACCCCCATGGCTAGGTGGACATTCAGGTGCTATGGATGTTATGCTACCAAACCACATGTGTGGTCAGAGCCCAGTGATGCCCTGGAGCTCCTGGTCTCAGGTGAGGAAGTCCTTTCTTGACCCAATCATGTTTCAGTCCCTAAGTAATTGATAGAGGCCATTTTACAGATCATCCCTAGGAGGAGGTTGGGTCAGGACATCTGGGCTGGGTTGGTTTCAAAGCGAAAGGAGATGTTGGAGTCCAGCCTGGGAGAGGAGCAGCACCAGAAGTGAGGAGCAGGGAGCCCAGGCTCTCACCTCCCCATTCTTCCTAGGAAGCACTGAGGACCAGCCCACCACACCAGAGTCCAGACCCCCCGGTGGTGAGTGAGGGCGCTGCTGGGAGGGTCCCCGGGGCAGGGGCTGAGCTGTGGGGCTGCTTCAGCCTCCTCTGGAGATGCTGACTCGGACCAGCCCCTCCTGTGTAGGCCTCAGTTTCCCCAGGTATAGAGGAGAGGCCTGGCCCCAACCCTCAGGTTCCTCTCTGTGCTGACCTTGCTGGGACCCCAGGGGAGCCTCCAGGACCTCACACTGCATGGTCCTTTCCACCTCTGCAGTGCCACTGGCAGTGTACATGGGAGGGCTCTGGGCCAGGGGAGGCTGTCCACGGTCCTTCCCTCCAGCTCAGCAGATGAAGCTCTGCTGGAGAAAGCAGGGCGGAAGTCTAGCTACCTGGATTCATCCCCATCTGGGCTTCCTGTGGGTTTCCCTGGGCTGGAAGTTCCCCTCTCTCAGCCTCTGTTTCCTCCTCGGAAACCTGCATGAGGGGTTGATGATCCCATGTGCAGCACTGTGAGAGTGTGGGAGGGGGTGAAAGGCCCAGCGTGGGCTGGGGCACACTACGTGCTCAGCGAAGTGGCAATTTTCCTCTTTCAAGGAAGCAACACCAACCCAGGCCTGCAAGGGAATCTGAAGGTTGTGATCGGAGTCTCTGTGGCCTCCTTGCTGCTGCTCCTCTTCTTCCTCTTCTTTGGATTCTGGTACCAGGGAAGAAGCAGAAAGGCAGTTGAGCAGGGTGGGTGAGATCTGGGTCTCAGGAAGCTGTGGGTGTTGTGGTCCACAGGAAACCATTCTTGGGGGACAAGTGTGCCTAGAATCTCCTGTGAAGAGCCTCAGAGCAGAGAATGAGGCACAGTACACAGGAGTCCGTCCCTGTGAGGATCTCCGGGGTAGTCTGAGCTTCTCCACCTCAGGCCACATTGGCTCCTTGGTCTGTGGGTCCAAGGCTTCCTTCCTGCTCTGCGTGGCCACGGACTAGGTGGTTCTGACCTCTTGGCCAAGACTGTCCATCTCCAAGCCCAGAGAGAGGCCAACTTCCCATGTCCTGCAGGGTCAGCACTCTGTGACAGAGGCCTGCAAAGGAGGTCATTCCTGCCTCAGTACCCAGACTCCCTTCCTTGGTACTCCCAGAGCCACCTGACACCCCCATTACTCCAGAACTCCAGGCCAGGTGCTCATTGCAGGAGGAAAACATCTGTGAGAGGAAGAGAGGTTCAGGGTGGGAGACACCCCAAGGTCCCAGTATCACAGGGGCAGGGTAGGCTGGGGCTCAAGGCTAAGTCAGACTGAACCCCAACACAATGGGCTTGGGGACATCACACAGCTGCCTGGCTCTGTGTCTGCAGCTGGACAGGGCAGGGACTGGGGACTGAGAGATCCCAGGGCTCTGGGCAGAAGGTGAGCCTTCTTCTGTCCCTTCAGATGCTGCTGTCCACGATGCAGAGCCTGAGGACCGGGTGGAGCTGGACACTCGGGTGAGGCCCCGCCCCATCCAGGGCACAGGGACTTCCTGTCTCCAGTTTAGTCCAGGGACCCTGCTCTGTCCTCCACCACTCAGCTCTCAGGGACCTTGCAGCTGAGCCCTACCTTCTGGAAGCCCTGGCCTCCTGCTGGGTCCCCAGGCTCTGCTGATTTTCTGTGACCTTGAGGTCCTCTCCCTCTGTTCCCTTCCTGGCCCTCAGCCTCAGTCTGGCTGTTCCCTCCCTGAGTCTCAAAAGGATACAGAGTGAATGTGCCTCCTCACACCCCCAAGGTCCCCACCCTCATTTATGAAGCATTCATGAGGGCTCCCTGCTGCTCCTTGGGGGCTGCAGATACAGTGGTGAGCGAAGCCCCCTCTCACCTTGATCACCTTGAAGTGAGAGGCCAGTCTTGATAGACCACAGAGCTGTGAAAGAAAATAAATCAGCGAAAGTGGTGAGGGGGCAGGAGGGCCACTGAGTCTCACAGGAAGGACACTCGCAAGGTGATCACTGAGGAGAAGCCTGCGTGGTGAGGGTCACATGAACCACTAATGCACTACCACTGAAGGCAGAGCACATAGCAAATAGAAAGATCCTTAAGGAGGTACAGATCCTTCAGGAGGATGGATTTTGTGGCTGGATCTTGGGTAGCAGAGTTTGAGGTTAGGATATGAGGGCAGTACTGCAAGAAGAAGGCAGTCAGACCCTCTATGGGAGCTCCTGAAGGTCCATGAAAGTGGCTGGTTTAATTGCTAAAGGATCCCTCTGGCCACAGAGTAGGAACCTGGTTCTAGGAGACAGGGAGGAACCAAGGAGATCCCATCTCTGTCTCTGTCTCTGTCTCTGTCTCTGTCTCTGTCTCCCTGCTGCAGAGCCCACCTGACAAGGACCATTGGGGAGCAACATATGCCCGGGTGAAGCACTCAGCACCCAGGAAGAGAGAGGCCTCCCTTCCTTCAGCCCTGTCAGGGCAGCTCCAGGACACCAAGGGCAGACAGGCAGGGAAGGACAGGCAGATGGACACTCAGGTGAGTCCTGCGCTCCTCAGGACTCCAACTGCCTCAGCACCAAGAACTAACCTCTCCTCTCTCCCTCTTCCCTGCAGGCTTCTCCCTGTGAGGATTCCCAGGATGTGACCTATGCCCAGCTGTGCAGCTGGACACTCAGACAGGGGACAGCTGCGCCTCCTTTCTCCCAGGGAGGGGCCCTCCCAGCGGAGTCCAGTGTGTATGCTGCCCTGGCGTCCACATGCCTAAGAGGTGTCCCAAAGGACACTAAATGATGCTTCAGCCAGAGACTTCCTACACCTACAGAGACACCTACAGAGACTTCCAAAGATTCTGAGATCTTTTGAGACTCAGCTGACCCTGCAGTCAGAGAGAGCTCACATCTGTGTGTGTTGGAAATAAAACCAGAGATTGTTCAATAACCACTGTGTGAAAGAGAAATTAAACCATGGGAGAGGATGTGTGAAATGAATTATATAAATGACAGCATGACACCACTCAGGAAATGAGAAAATTAAGAACCATTGATAAATATACTATAAAATGCTGTATAAAAATCATTGAACCAAAATATATAAAAATTTAGAAATAGTATATGAAATAACTCTAAATAAGGTAAAAGAAAATAATAATGGCTACTAACAATGACTTAGAGTAGACACACATTTCAACATTAAAAAATAGCAAACATCAGGACAGATCTCACATATGTTTTATAGTGATAATAGTAGGATATTATGAATAATATGTTTTTATGTAGGATAGTATGTATAATATACATAATATATTATGTAGGACATTATGAATAATAACATGTTTATGCCAACATGTCAAAGTTCTGGATGAAACAGATGAAACCTCTCAGACACAGTTTATTTAGTGGAAATGAAGACAAACAGAAATCTGAATCATCTCACGCATGTTGAGTATATTGACCCTGTAATTAAAATAATGCCCAGTGCAGATTTAGTGATTTCTTTTATGTTCAAGAAATATATCAAATGACAAACTTCCACAGACATTTCTTGCAAATTGAAAAAGAGAAAAGACAGCCCAACATATTTTATAAGTCAAGGAAAATTTTTATATCAAAACTTGACAAGGAAAATGGGAAAGCCACAAGCAGAACTCTCACCTCAACCCAGATTTCAGTCAGCCATGGTGACCCTCACCTGTTATCTCAACTACTCAAGAGGTTGAGTATGGAGGGTCCAAAACTTGAGCCCTGCCTGAGCAAATCAAGACCCTGCCAGAAAATAAATCAGGAAGGGCTGGGGGTGTAACTTTGTGCTCTCTGTGTTCGGTTAAAAGTCGCCTCTCCAAAAAGAAAAGAAAAAAATGATACATTTCAGTGATAAATGTAAAAGATAATACATCATGATAATACTAGGGGTTATTTGTTTTCAGTTTAAAATGCAAGAGTAGCTTGAAAATTAAAACTACAGCTACCTCCCACCTGGAGCACCTCAGGGACTGACAAGAGTGTCAGTGATCTCTCCCTGCACAATCTGAAGGGGCTCAGTAGGCGCATTGGTGACCCCTCCCCCTCCCCTGGAGGAGCTCAGCAGCCAGAGGAGCATTGGCAACCCGTTTCCCCACCTTCAGAACCTCTGTGGGCTGTCAGGAGCTTCACCAACCTCTCCCTCCACCCAGAGGACCTCGGTGGGCAGGCAAGACATTGGATGAGCCCCTTCACACAGGATCCCAGTGTGTCATCAGGAGCCTTGGTGACCTCTTCCTCCACCAAGAGGACCTTGGTGGGCTGATGAGAGCACATGTGAGCCCTTCTTCCATACAGAGGACATTGAATGGGCTGGTGAGAGCTATAGCAAGGCCTCCCTCCACTAGCTGGAATCCAACTAGGACTGTGAGACCCCTAGTGAGAGAGTAGGGTCCTAGCTGGGGCACACACTATGCACAGCTGGGTCTGGTAGCCTAAAAATCTCTGAAGCCACTGTAACAATATGAGTTAAAGGTTTCTTTGCATCAATCTTCCTAGGCTGACTTGCCTAGGATGACTATAGGTCCCATCTAACTGGTCCCCCAGGAGAAATTCAGGTGACTGGCCCCTCCCCTAACACCATGGGATCCACCAACTGGGTGAACATCAGCCTCTCAGTAGTACCCTAGACACACACAATAGACAATCAAAGCCAGCAGGATTCAAAAGACAAAAATATTAACCAAGAGTTGAAAATGACAAAATGAAAAAGCAAATTGCAATCGCAAATGCCCAGCCCATCTGGAGCAAGGACAAGAGACATGGACATGCAAGACATTAGAAGTCACACACCTGAAATTTCTGAAAAGATAGTAAGTGAAGTTAACAAACAAATCCATCAGGCTATAGAGGAAATCAGATCACAATCTCCCAGGTAAGAAAAGAAATGACAAGCTTAATTGCTCAGCATAGCTAGAGAAGACATAGATTTTTTAAAAAAGCACAGGAGCATGGGAAAATGTTGGAAATCTTGAATGAAAAACAAAGGAAAGAAATAAAATGCACGAAACAAATTCAAAGAGATCCAGGAAATTAAAAATTCCATTGAAACTCAGAAAACCACTTGAGTGAAACTGAAGATAGACTTTTCAACCTTGAAGACAGGATTGCTGCCAGCAATCAGGAAAGGAAAGAACTCTTAAAAATAACAAGGGGCATCCCCTGCATGCCCACAGCCACCATAGGATAGTGGCTTCCTGTGGACATCCAGTGCAGGCAGGGGGAACTGCCCGTCTGGCCCCTGCATGCCACTGCCACCACTGGAAAGCTTGCCCTCTGTGGGCAGCTGGCGTGGGCAGGTAGACACAGCCAGACCCACTCCTGGGCACCCACCACCACCTCTACAAAGTTTGCCTCTCTTCAGTAACCAGTGAAGGCAAGGAGAAACATCCAGGTATGCCGCACATGCCTGCAGGCCATCATTGCAGACCCTTGCTTCATTCAGGCAGCCAGTGCCCACTGGGACAACCAGATAAACACACCCCTGTGTGCCTGACAACACTGGGAGAGTCGCGGTGTAGACACGCAGGCTGAGAGAAGAAGCAGCTCCACCACCATACACCCCTGGACATTGGCCCACCCTATGTCCTGCTACCTCCTTGGGAACTTGGGATCAGAGACCCAGGTACCTGTCCCATTCTCCTACACCACAGAGGAGCAGCTAATGTGTGAATTGCCTGGGACCCCACAATCAGCTTGCTGGGAAGAACCCAGGAGAATGTCATGATGAAGGAGCAAACTGCAATCTAGACCTCCAGCCCACATGGAACAAATCTGTAGATACAGTCATAGAAGAAAATGGAAATTACACACCTGAAATCTCTGAGCGGATAGCAATTGAAATAAAGAAATGACTTCGTGAGTCTGTAAAAGTAATCAGATCAGAAATAATGTCTCAGGTTAAAGAAGATATCAAAGCATAATCAAAGAATTGCTGACCATATCTAAAGAAGACATAGGTAACAATGAAGAGTATAGGAAAAGGATGGAAACTCTGAATGAACAATATAGGAAACAATTACAGTACATGAAACAGATTCAAAGAGATATCCAGGTAATTAAAAAGTCAATCAAAAGTTGGCAAAACCACTCAAAAGAGACTGAAGATAGACTTTCACACCTTGAAGACATGATCATAGCTAGTGATCATGCAAGGAAAGCTCTTTTAAAAATAACAAGGAACCAGGAAATAACAATTCAGTGGCTGCAGAATGATGCCAAGAAAAGTAATTTAATAGTGATAGGTATCAGCAAAAAATCAGGGGTCAACACAAATGATGTAAAAAGACAACTTATAGAAGTAATAGCAGAAAACTTCTCAAATATAGGAAAAGGATCTGTCATACAGATAAGCAATCATATAGAACTCCAACTAGCCATAACCAAAATGAATCTATACCCAGACAAATAATAACTAAGATCCAAGAAATTCAACACAAGAACAGAATATTAAAAATTTTAGAGAAAATAAACAGATCACCTATAAAGGAAAACCCATCAGAATCACGGGAGACTTGCCAACACAAACCATCAAGTTAAGAAGAGTTTGGAGTGAAGTGTTTCAAATATTGCAATAAAATAACTTCCAACCCAGATTTGTGTACCCTGAAAAACTATCTTTTGAATTGTTGGAAAATTATGATACTTCCATGATAAAGAACAACTGAAGGAATTCATGACCACCATGGTAAAGGTAAAGGAAATTTTAGAGAGAGATAAAGATGACCATAGTTCCAGGAACAGCAGCAGAGGAGGATCGACAAACAGGACAGGCAACCAAATGAGAGGGAAAGTGGAGGGCCAACAGTAGGAGGATGGCATGGCAGAGATGAGCCAATGTATGCTGATTGTAAATATTAATGTAGATGGCCTCAGGCCAGCAATAAAAAGAAACACAAGGAGAGTGGATCAAGAAACAAGATCTGTCGATACATTATATATAAGAAACACATTTAAACTTGAAAGGAAATTCATAGACTGAAAATCAAAGGAGACTCAAACCAAATCAAAAGAGAATCAAAGGAAAAATCAATTGTTTCATGCAACAGAAAACCAGAAAAAAGCAAGGGTAACTTTCCCATTAACAGCAGATTGGATAAGAAAGATACAGTGTTTTCATGCAATGGAAAACAATCTGGAGGCTCTTGTGGGTAAATAGATGCAACAGGAGATCATGCTTTTGGGGGAAATGGTTTGGACTCATACAGGTAAACACTGAGTTGTCTCTCTAGCACACAAAACTGAAGGAGTTAGTGGGATCCAAAAAGCACAATAGATATTATGAAAGTGATAGGGGAGGAAACACCTAAAAAGAGAAAGTGGTAACCAACCACTATTAATTTCCTATTATCTTCTTTTGAATCCATGTATTATTTTCATGATTTTGTTAGGCTTGGTTTTATTCTGTCTTGCTTTGTTGTATTTTATTGTGTCTGGAAGTAGGGGCAGTTATTTTGAAGATAATGGGCTGTATTATGGTAACCATTGTTGATTTCCTACTACCTTCTTTTGAAGTCCTATAATGCTTTCATTCTTTTGTTTTCATTGGTTTTATTCTGTTTTGCTTTATTTGATTTTATTATGTGTGATGTTATGGACAGCAATTTTGAAGAAAACAAAAGACATTATGGTAGCCATTTTCGATTTCCTATTGTCTTGTTTTGAAGTCAGTATCACTTGCACTATCCAGTTCTGATTTGCTTTATTCTGTCTTGTTTGGTTTGGTTTTATTCTCTTTAAAATAACATGAAATATAAGTGGGAAAATAACAAGGGGCCATGAAATAATTCAACTGACAGTAAAAAAAAGGTGGCCAAGAGTGATGCAGTAACTGTTTCAAGTGAGGAGTGTTTTAGGGATTGACAGCAATGTGTTTTTACTGTAATAATTACTGTGAATTTAAACATTTGTTGTATGATTTTTTTCATCCCTCACTGTCTGAATACAACAATTTCTGTCACATGAACACATGATGCTTTTTCTTCCTCCATCTTACTCAGCAGCCTGGTCCTATGCAACTTCTGATTCTTCTTCAAAGTGGAAAGACCATAAAACAGAAATGCTCAGAATCCAGGCAGGACACAGAGGCAGCCAAAGCAGTGCAGATAAATGTACAAAAGAGAGCTTCTAGAAATGCTTCAGAATGGGGTGGGAACAATGAGATAAGAGTGTTCAAAGTGAAGGGACGCATTTTGAGTGTAATTATTGGCAAGGTGTCTTTAAGGTGATAATTTTTTTTTAATATTTAAAGAGTTACTGTATTTTCTGTTATACCATATATTTTATTCAGCAGTACAGACCAATGAACTTCAGTCATTTGCAGGAAAATAGATGGATCATGAGGCAATAATGTTAAGTGAAATAAGTGAGAAACAGAAACTGTATGACTTATACAAGAAACCAAAACTATAAATAAAGACTAAAATGAAGGCAGACTTTTTAGAGATAGACAAGTGAATCAGGAGAGAAAAGGAGGGAGAAGGGAAGGGAGGAGAGTAGAGGGATCAAAAGGATCAAGAAACATTTTATAAAACATAAATATGTCCATGTATATGCAGTAACTACCCAAACAAATGTTAGCACTATGTATTACCCACACTCCCCAAGATAAAATGGCAGGGGAATGTTGTGTACTCTAAACTGAAAATATCTGTGTGATATATTACATTATCTTTGCATTAAATTTGCAGTGTGGCCCAGGGAGATTGTTCAGCGATGGCCTTTGGGGGTCTGAGGAGGTGCTGAGCCTGAAAGTATCCCACAGCACCTGCCCTCACTGTCCAGGTACAAAGAAACTGGCCACTTGCTGTGTGGTCAGTGAGCCCTGAATTTGGCAGCTTGTGAACTGAGGCCATGGAAGCCAAATCCTATTCATTGCCAAACTTTGCTTGGCTCCTGCATCCGGTCCTACAGGAAAAGCTGTAGAGAACCAGTCCCTCCTTCCTCCTACAACCTGGTAAGTCCTGGAATGAAGCCAGCAGAGGGCCATGGAAGAAATGTGGTATCTCCAGAACCCAGAATTGAGTGCAGATCCCTTGATGAGCAAGCTTCCTTCCCTGCCGGAGCCCAGCAGAGCTGCCTGGAGAAAACTCAGCCCCAAGTGTCTGCATGGATGACTCCTCTCTGCTGTGGTCGCCCCTCCAGGACTCTGTCTGCACCCCTACAGGACACACCCAGGTGTTGATTCTCCTCACACCAGACCTGAGACTGCTGTGTGTTCCTCTTAAATAAGAAACTCAATATATAAATAAATTGTGAAATAAAAGATAAATAATAGGAAATATGGGCATAAGACTTTCTCAATGTCAAGAGGATCAAGAAATGGTGGGAAGGGAAAGGAAGGGCAGGGAAGAGGAGGATAAAATAATTAATATGCATCAGTACATGTGCCAACCCCGAGAGTAACGTAATCATTATGTACTGCTAACGTATATTTATAATAAATTAAAATTGAAAAACTTCAAATTACAATGAAAAATATAATAAATGTTTGGTTCATACTCCAGAAATCTATTACAGAGAGCACCAGAAAACAAACCAAACATGAGATGATAAGCATGATTTCTGGAAGAAACAATAATAACCCAGGACACAATGAATACCGAAAGTCAAGGAAACCCATTGGCTACTGAATTGAAGTTTCTGAAGAAGAACACAGATGACATGAATGAAGAACAGTGGCTTTATGTGTATTCAATCAATATTAGAGTGTTGGTCATTGTGTTCATAAGGCATTCATAGGGCGATGATAGGTGACTCACACACAGGTGTCACAAATGGCAGGGAGGTACAGTAAAATGCATTTATAGAGTTGAGGATGCAGCAGCATTACATTTACAGTGTAGAGTCGTGGCATTGCTCATCTGCAGTGCTCAGTAGGGCCTTCACTGAGGGTGCTGAGCCCCGGGTCTCACCTGCAAGGTCTCCACAGCACACTGCCCCCGCTACCTTCAGTGAGAAGAAGCTGCCCACTTCCTGCGTGGTCAACACCACAGCAAATTGCAGAGTGTGACCTAAGAGCACAGCAACAACACCCCACTCACCTGCCAGTTTGACTGGCTTCTAGTCCTGTCGCACAGAATAAGTGATAGGCCCCAGATTCACCATCCTTCTGCATCTTGGAAGATTGTATTGAAGCGAGGGCTGTAGAGGATGATGGTAGAAAATCCCATCCCAGGACCCAGCAACTCCAAGGCCCAGGCTGGAGGAGGAGTCCTGGGGAGGCTGAGTTCACACACTGTTCAGGCCCAGGTTGAGCTAACAAGGCTGACACCAAGACCAGGCACAGTCACAGAGGGTGAGGTCCCTGTGGGGCTGGGCTGACTGTGGTGTGGTTTCCCTCCAGGGTCTGACTGGGGCAGACCTCCATGCACTGTGCTGAGTCCTCCCCACCCCAGGATGCTGTGCTCATCAAACACAAAGGGCTTCCTAGTGGAATAGGGTGTGGCTGAGGCAGAGGACATGGGGGGACTTCATGGGAGAACCCCACCAGAAGTGTGTCCCCTGGAACCCCAGGGCTCTCCTTCTGCTCTGCTGACCTTTCCGAGACATCCACCAAGGCTTCCAGAGTCTCTTGAAGGAGGCTGTGATGCTCAGGGCGTGGGGCTCTGGCCTGAGCCAGAATCATCTCTGTGAGGAGAAAGCCCACCTCCAGCTAGGGCTTGCAGCACAAACCAGGAGCTGCCTTTCTCGTTCTGCACCTCGTCCACTGTGCACCATGGAGGGCTTCATGCTGCAGAGTCTGAGGGGGACTGGTCAGCAGTCAGTGGCCTCCCAGGCCACACAGCACATCCTGTGTATGCAAATTATTGTTTTCCATTCTATTTCTTCAGTGTCTATTTTTTATCTGTACATGTTTGTATTACATAATGATTATATTCCTTTCTGTGGAAGTGATACATGGACATAACATGTCTCAATTCTTTTTTTCATGTACTCTCCCTCAACTCACCCTACATTTCTTTCTCCTTCCCATTTGAAAAAGATCTAGCTCCCCACTTCCTGTTACCTTTTACTTTTCTCTGTATTTATATTGTGGGTTCCTCACATAAGAAAAACCGTGAAATATTTAAGCTCATATGTCCTGTTTATTTCATTTAACACTATAGTCTCAAAGTTATTCACAAATGACTCAGGTCTGTCCTTCTTTTTGGTAGTGTAAAACTTGTTTGTATATTAGTAACACACTTTTTTATCCATCCATCTGTTAATTTCCTTTTTGTCTTGAACCTCATAGATTTCACTCTGTACTCTCATGCATGTATTAATAATGATAAAGACAGATGGCTCAGATTTTATTCATATTACAAAAAAATTGTTACTCTAGAGAGGACTGTGTTGTCCACTATGGGGAGGGACTGATATTGGCCCAGTACCACATAAGAATAGGGCCCTGGGCATCAAGGGACTCAGGTTTGGAAGGCAAAACTGCCAAGAATATGAAGGAAGAAAAGCCACCTGAGGGAAGTGAGAGGGAGCTGAGGGTCCCATTTTTCTCTCCAGTGTTTGTGCCTCCTTCTCTCCTAGGAACTCATAACAAACCCTCCCAGCCATTCTTACAAAGCCTTGGTGCCCTGGTGAACTATATAACTATATTTTCTCAGTGCCATGATACACAAACTACTCAAGCAGAGGTTCACTTTCGTCTTGCAATGTCAGCAGGAACTTCTCAGCACGCTCAGCATGACCTTGTGACCACTATGCACAAATGGACTTGGAGCTATGCTACACCAGATGCTCACAAACTTATTGTGTGCTCTTCACACAGAGACGCCTTGGGCGTGTGCTCACACGTAGGAGAAGTGCACACCCACTCTTGTCACCCTGTGTCCAGTGGCCCTGCTCAGGTCCAGCTCCAGTGGAGCCAACAGAACCCTGCAAGGAATGATGACACCGTCTTGAAGGGAAAATTGGGGTTAGATCCTGGGACTCAATACATGACTCTGCTGGCTCTGGTCACTAAATTCCTGAAGCATCCATTTCCTGGACTCAAATACTGGGCTACAGAGCCTTTTCTCTTTGCCCTGTGGATAAGTTGTGCTCACAAATATGTGGTCTCTCACTCGTCCAATAATCCTGGAGCAGTGAGTGTGTGCAACTACTGGGTCATCGCCTGCCAGCTCACTTCCCCTCTCCAGCCCCTGCACCCTCCCTACTCTCAGCCATTCTTTAAACAGAGAATCAAGGTTCTTTTCAGAAAAATTAATCATTGACTCCAGTGCCATAAGTAACCCCAACCTCTGGCCATCTCCACCCCAATTCTCAGAAAGGGCAACTATGATGAGGAAACCACAGAAACGGTGCTCAGCTCTGGTGGATGCAGGTCGTTTCCTGTCCACTGAGAAGCAAAGCAGCTGTCTCAGTGGAAGCAGAAGAGTACACTGGCATATGGGAGAGTTCTGGCTTCAGATTTCCACAGTTGTGTGGCTGGTCTTTTGATTTGCGCAACTGTTACCATAACTCCTAGAGAATTTCACACATGCTGGAAAGTGGAGAAAGTGATGGGTAGGGTTAGCATCTTGGGGAGAGTTGAAGGAAACAAGCAGTTTCACACAGCAGTTCCTCCTGACTCAAAATAGAGAAGTTAAAATACAAAAGAACATGCTGCTGTGATTTGCTTCCTGACCGAGGCACAGGGTCCTAAACAAAACCCAGCAGGCTGAGCTTTCTCCCTGGACTTGCACAAGCCCTTATCTACCCTGCAATCCTCCTCCCAGCTTTTGCCACTTAGTCTATTTTATCAAAGTCATAAGTCTGCAGGGACAGAAGAGTATTGTGAGAGCAAACAGTGACAAGAATTCAAACTGCAATGTGTATAGTCCCTTCCAGGAGCTTCTAAGTCTCAGTAAACTTTGCTCTAGTGGGACTCAGACATAAAATCTGAACTCACAGAGTGCACTGAGGCTAAAGAATCCTCAGGGTGGAGACCAGAGGAATCTCTGCTCCAAGGGTAGAGAATCATCCAGGATCTCGCAAAGCTGCATCAGAAGAATGAGGTGTAAGGATGTGGATTCCAGGGAAGAGGCTGTTCCACACTTCACACATCCTCCACTTCCTTGGTTCTTGGAGAAACAGAGACCATCAGCCTATGACAGAACACGTCAGAGCCAAGACAGACGACAAGGAGGGTTCTGTTATGGGGCTGAACAGAGAGGGTCAGTTCTGTCCAGGGCTGGATGTGTGTGGAGAGGACGTTCAGGATTCCTGACTTGATTTTATTCTCTCCTGACCTTTGTGATCTATTTATACACAATTTCTCTTCCCTTACAGATCAAGCACTACACAGTGATGAATCTAGGGCAGATAGGTCTGGTTGACCTGGACCTGGCAGCCTTCAGGTTTCTGCTATTTCAGACTCAGTGATGCCAGCAAAAGACACAGAATGCAGCCTGCTGTGCCTGTCTTTCACACAGTCACTGTGGGAATGTAACACTGAGAGTTCTGAAGTGAAGCCAGCCATGGCTCCTCTGAGTCCCAGGTTCAAGTGATCAACCCTTAAACAAAATGGCACAGACCAGGCACTGTCTACAGGGCTGTGGAAGGTGCTTGTAGTAGAGTCTCTCACCAGCTGCTTTTTGCCAAAAGACACACACAGAAGTAAAACCCATGCTGTCCCAGCAGATCACAGCACCCCTTGTCTGTCCTATTGCCATGTTTTCCCCTGAGGCCACCTTGGGTCTCCAGTATTCACTTAGTCTCTGGAGTTTCTTTCTCCCTTTCCCAGGATCAGCATGCTAGGAGTCAGGCCGAAAGTGCAGACTGTCTTTCCTTCTCCACACTCTGTCTGCCTGTTCAATTTCTCTGTAGCTTGTAAGGTTTTCTGTCAGATGTCTTCCTATCCCTGGGATCTACTTCCCTCTTTGTTTTCCATCCCCAAGCTATTATTTTCCAGTATTCAAATTCTAAATCTCAGAGAACCTGAGTTGTTGTAACCACTCTGTCCTTTTAGATTGTCTTATTTTTAAAATGTTTCTTAATCACTGAATATCGTGTGATCAAATAGTTCTGTCTATTTTCTAATTATTTCTAATTAGAAAATTGGCATTACTTTTGCCTTAACTTCTCATGGTTATTTAATTGGCATCATCAATCAGTTTTGTAAGAAGAGCTGGGAAGGAACCTGACATGTGTTCACAGGTATAATGGCCATTAAGTCATTGGAATGATTCACTTGGTCACGCTCACTCCTCAGCTGGGGTCTCTGGAGCATCTGGCATGCTGATCTTGGGAAAGCAGTGGAAATCAGCTCCTCTCCTGATGTCTGGGGCATGGGGCTTCTCAATTCCACAATCACCTTTTCCTCTTCTCCTGACTCAAACTTTCTTCCAAATTTTGATATTTTTATTCTTCATTTTTTATACCTACTCTGTTATCGTTGGTTGTTTTAAAGTCTACTTCACCAATAAGGTGTGATTTTATCAGAAGGTTTTATTTAGCTACTCAAAAACTCGCTATAGAAAATTCTCATATAAAAACTTACAATGTGAGTTGAATCTTTCTCCAGAAATCACAAATCTTAACACAGAAATCTCATTCAAAACTTAGAGAACTCAGGAGACAGGACAGCTCACCATGTGGCAGGAAGGACAGGCTAAGGCCCAGCCTTCCCTTCATAAGAGATGTGCATGTCTGTCTAGAGGGGGTTTTTTTAGCAGAATAGATGAGAACCAGATTCACTCTCTGCCTCCCACCTCAAGTGAGACCCTGAGGCGATGAGTTTGGGTTAAGCACTGGGTTGTGCACAGCTCTGTTGCTGTCACTGCGCAGCTAAAACCTGGTCAGTGTCTATCGTAGTATATGTTGAATGGAATCTATTAATACGAGGTTATGATGCACACGTATTTCCAGGAAGCAGTATTATGAGTCTAAAATTTGCATATAGCATATTTGCATATCCATATAGCAACAGCTTCTGTTCATATTGACATTTTATCTCCTGTTGTCTTGGACCCAAAATAAATCCTTTGACCTTGTTTTAGAAAGAGAAAAAGAAAAAAATTACAAACTGAAACTGTCAAAAAAAATATGAAGATACCGGCTCACAGCTGACCAAAGGCAGAAGATTCTCTAGGGCTGGGGAGCCTGTGATGTAGGGGAAAAATGAAAATTAAAGAAAAAATTCAAGGTTAACTAATCATGGCAAGGGTTTCATTTTCCTCCCCACTACTTAGTTCTGGTGAATAACAGGATAAAATGTGCTCAGAGGTGACATGTTTATCTCATTTTTATCATTACATTTATCTTACATTTATCATGAATGCTTATATAAATGCATGAAACAAAAGAAGACCATTCTCCTGGCAACATAAGCATCATCTTGGGAGAGTATGAGACTGATATTTAGGAGTAGGTATCTGGGGGATGAATCTGAGGAGGAAGAATTCCTAATGATCCTCACGCACTCATAAGTGCTGCTTTAGTGAGGTCCTTGGATCACAGGACTGGA
>PVJX010019531.1:0-34700 GCA_004027295.1 Dolichotis patagonum | reverse complement strand
ACATTACTGAATTTATTTATTTTATCTAGGAGTCTTTCAATGGAGTTTTGTGGGTCTTCTATGTAGAGTATCATGTCATCTGCAAATAATGATAATTTAACTTCCTCTTTTCCTATCCTTACACCTTTTATTTCTCTCTCTTGTCTATTTGCTCTGGCTAGTACTTCCAGTACTATGTTGAATATGAGTGGTGATAATGAACATTCTTGTCTTGTGCCTGATTTTAGGCTAAAGGCTTTCAGTTTTTGGCAATTTACTATGATGCTGCCTGTTGGTTTGTCATAGATGGCCATTATCATACTGAAGTAAAGCCCATCTATTGCAATTCTCTGTAAAGTTCTTCTCATGAATGAGTGTTGGAGCTTATCAAAAGTTTTTTCTGTGTCTGCAGAAATGATCATGTGATTCTTTTTTTGGCTCCATTGATATGGTGGATTACATTTATTGATTTGCATATGTTGAACCATCACTGCATTCCTGGGTTGAATCCCACTTGGTTGTGGTGTATAATCTTCTTAATGATTTGCTGCATTCTGTTTGCCAATATTTTATTGAGAATTTTTGCATCTATGTTCATTAGGTAGATTGGCCTGTAGTTCTCTTTTTTAGTTGGGTCTTTCTCAGGTTTTGGTACTAGAGTAATATTTGCTTCTAGGAATGACTTAGGAAGAATTGCTTCCCTTTCAATTTCATTGAAGAGTTTGAGGAGTGTCAGCATTAAGTCTTCATTGTATTTCTTATAGAATTCCACAGTGAATCCATCTGGGCATAAGCTCTTCTTTGTTGGCAAGGACTTAATTACATTTTCAGTTTCATTAATAGAAATTGAGTTATTCAGCAGTTTTACATCTTCTTGACCCAGATTTGGTATTTCATGTTTCTAGGAATCTGTCTATTTCTTCAGTGTTATCAAACCTATGAGAGTAGAGGTTTTTGAAATAGGTGTTGATGATCTTCTGTATTTCCACAGAGTTTGTAGTGATTTCCCCCTTTTCATTCCTTATTGCATAAATTTGAGTTTCTTCTTTCCTTCTTTTAATAAGGTTGGCTAGGGGCTTATCAATTTTATTTATTCTTTCAAAGAACCAACTCCTTGTTTCATTGATTCTTTGTATTGTTTTCTTAGTCTCTATTCATTGATTTCTGCTCAGATATTTATAATTTCCTCCCTTCTTTTGGTTTTGGGCTTGACTTACTCTTCTTTTTCTAGATGTTTGAAATATAGCATTTGTGTTTGTGTTCATTCTGTTTTCCTGATTTGGGAATTCGCTGCAGTAAATTTTCCTCTGAGGACTGTTTTCATTGCATCCACAGATTCCTGTAAGTTGTATTTGTATTTTCATTTGCTTATAAATATTGTTTAATTTCTTCTTTAATTTCCTCTATTACCCACTGATTGCTCAAGTATATTATTCAATTTCCACGTGTTTGTGGGGTTTTTGCAGTTTCTTTTATCATTAATTTCTAGTTTCATGGTGCTATGATCTGATAACATGCATGGGATAATTTCAATTCTTTTGCACTTACTTAAGTATGTTCTGTGTGCTATTCTATGGTTTATTTTAGAGAATGCCCCATGTACTTCTGAGAAGAATGTATATTCTGATGTTGTTGGGTGGAACACGCTGTATACATCTATCAAGTCCATTTGATCACAGGTGTGATTCAGTTCTGTTATTTCTTTGCTGATTTTCTGTCTGGTTGATCTGCCCCTTTGTGTCAATGGCTTGTTAAGGTCTCCTGTTATAATTGTGTTATTGCTTATTTGATTTTGCATTTCTGTTAATACTTGTTTTGTATAGCTGGGTACTCCTGAATTTGGTGCCTATATATTTAAGATTGTTATCTCTTCCTCTTGAAGCTTTCCCCTAACTAATATGTAGTGACCTTCTTTGTCCCTTTGCATCATTCTTGCTTTGCAGTTCACATTGTCTACAAACAGAATAACTACCCCTGCTTTTTTTGGATTCCTGTTGCATAAAGTATTGTTTTCCATCCTTTGACTTTCAGTCTATGAGTTTCTTTTTGGGTTAGATGGGTTTCTTGGAGGTAGCATATGGTTGGATGTTGTTTCTTGATCCATTTTGCTAGTCTGTTTCTTTTAATTGGTGAATTGAGGCCATTTAAATTCATCATTATAACTGTTATATATTGGTTTATTTTTTACATGTTGTTTCTTCTGTTGCTTCTTTACCTTTCCACTCTTGTTTAATTGTCTGCCTTGCTTAGTGGTTTTATCCTATGTGTATCTAGAATGTCTTTCAGTATTCTTTGCAGGGTTGGTTTGGTGGTCATGAAGTTCTGCAGCTCTTCTTTGTCATGGAAGTATCTTATTTCTCCATCCATTTTAAAGGACAGTTTTGCAGGATACATCAGTCTGGGCTGGAAGTGGTTTTCCTTTAGGATCTGAAGTACTTCACTCAATGCTTTTCTCGACTTCATTGTTTGTATTGAGAAGTCTGCTGTGGTTCTGTTAGGTTTTCCTTTATAGGTGATCTATCTTTTCTAACAGCTTTTAATATTCTGTTCTTATGTTGGATTTCTGGGATGTTGATTATTATATGTCTAGGTGTATTTTTTGTTTTGTTCTGGCTATTTGGATTTCTATATGCTTCACTGATCCATATGTCAGTTTCCATTCTCATGTTTGGGAAATTTTCAGCTGTTACTTCTGTAAATAGCCTCTTGATACCATTTATGTTGTCCCCTTCTTTTTCACTTATCCCTATCAATCTTATGTTATTTTTCTTTGCATCATCTTACAGCTGTTGAATTCTTGTTTCCTGATTCTTTGTTATTTTTAAAAGATCTTTCCTTTCCTATTCACTAGCTGCAATCTTGTCTTTGAGGTCTGAAATTCTATCTTCACTTTCATTGAGGTGATTTTGCCAAGTTACAATGGAATTTTTTTTTTTGTACAGGAGATCGAACTCATGACCTAGCACTTTCCAGGCAGATGGTTATGCCACTGAGTTAAATCCCCGACCTTTTCAATGGAATTTTTGATTTCCTTTATGTTTCTTTAAATCTGCTTCATGCATTTTGTTTGTTTCTTATATTGTTCATTCAGGGTTTTCATCTCTTTGCATTGTTCCTCTAAAATTTTAACTATGTCTTCTTTAGATGTGTTCAGCATTTCTTTCATTACATTTATCATTTCTTCTTTTACCTGGAAGACCATTTCTGATTGGAGTTCTTTTATAGCTTCCCAGAGTTGTTTATTTCAGTTGATATTACTTCAGGCATTCTGGGTATATAGCTTATATTTGCTTCTATGTAAGTAGCTCCTAGGCTTGCTTGGGATGGGCTGGAGGTTTGAGATTGTATTTTGGTCCTTCATTTTGTCATTTTTCTATATTTCCAGGTTTTGAGCAATGTTCCAAGGCTTCCCCGGGGCTTGCTGGAAATCATCTTGCACTCTCAGCTCCCAGTACTGAATAGAGATGGCTAGGCATGGCCCAGTCAGGCCTGTGCAACCTCCTTTGCCTCCTCTGGTGGTTTAGGAAGCTGGGTGGGGGTTCTAACCCCTGGGAGCCATGGTCCAAAGCTCTTACAGTGCACAAGCATGCTGGAATTCACCCTGCATGCCCTCAACTCCCAGGTCTCAATGGAGGTGGCTTGGCACAGCCCAGTCAGGCCTGGGGGACCTCCAGTGCCTCCTCCCTCCTTTGTCAATCTTATATAAGCTTCTAAACTCATTCTGTTTTTGAGCATGGCACTAAAAATTATGTGACTCATTTATATTTCTAAAGCTTCTAATTCCAAATATATGCAATATAATATCTATCTGTTAAATATTAATATGAAGATATGATAAAATATAGTGAACATTGTACATTTTAAGATATTATTATAGTAAAAGAAATCATTAATCACCCGCAAAATATTCAAAGTCTTTTCCCTATCTTCAAACACATGTATCCCATCATGTTTGCCACTTCATAAAGCACTTCTGGAAATCCTCTTTTATGGGTGTCTCAAGGTCCTAAATAGAGTCAAAATATTTACTTTTCATGGTCATCTTGACGTAGAGGAAACAGCAGAGTTGGTAGAGTGCCAAGCTCAATGACTAGGTGGGTCAGGACACACAGCAATGTTTTTATCAGTTTGCCTTTCTGTTCAACGGCACTTGGCAGCAGCCGTGTGTGTGTGTGTGTTTAAATCATACCTCCTAAGAATAGTCATGTAAGAGGGCATTGAGAACTGCTTCAGAAAGTGGCTAGAATTATGTGTTAGAAGCAATAAGAGATATTATGCAGGGGATTCATGGCACATGTCTTTTATAACAATGCATTTTCTAAAATTTAAACATTCTCTACATATTTTAATCAACCTGTGTACATTCCATGTTTAAGAAAATGAAAAGTTAGATTGATACTATAATAAACTTGAAACAAAAATTTTACCAACACAGAATATCTGCAGAATTTTTTCTTAGTTTCCATACTAAAACAAAAGAAAAACATATCAAAGAAATAACATAATTTTTGTAAAGAAGCACATTCACACAAACTGTCAGCTCATTTATTGTTGACAGTCAGCATCTGTCTGTCTTTCTTCGGGTCCACACATTGTATGTTTTGCCTGTGTCACAGCACCTTATCTTTGAACTCCCATTTGAGAGTTGCACAACCTCTACCTGTTATCTCCACAATAACCCAAGGTGTTCACAGTCCTCTGCCTGCAGGTGCAACATAATGCGAAGGCATCTTTATCAGCACTGAGCAGTTGCTGCCGCCACATATTTCCTCTTCCTGTCACCCCTCTGTGCGGTACCCTCAGCCCAGTCAGCAGAATGACCAAAGGTACATATTCTTGAGATGACTGCCCCAAAACAGACATAGTCAATGGCTGTCTAACAGGAAGAAGTTGTTGGTCCCTAGGAAGCTAATGGGGCATTAGTGTAACCCATACTACACAGAAAAACAGGAGTTTCAGGTTCTCATGAGCTTCACCACTGACTACCTGTCTGATCTCTGATAAACCCCTTCAATTCTCTAAATTCTCTGAGATTCAATATAAAATACCTAAAGTAAGTCACTCTTTATCATTGTGTGTGTTATTCATGGAGCTTCTCATTATACAAATATCTAAAATAAACAAGTCAGTGGAATATATACAGTATATACAGTGTGGCAGTTGAAAAATTATCATTGGGCAATTTGTATGCTTCCAGAAGAAATTATTAAATTGCACCCTTAATGTACTTCTTTCGTCCAAATTGTTTCCCAATGAGCAACAAATATAAATATACAAAAAACCCATAAAATTCTAGAAAAAGCATAATATAAATATTTTCCATGTCTCCATAGGAAGTCCTTTATAAGAGAATCACAAAATCTCTTTGGTTTCATGTAAGGACATATTGACATGGGCAATGTATAATAATAAAAATTCCTGAATATAGTCAGAAGACAAAATAAGGATATAATTGAGATAAACCTTGGGAATATGTATCTCACAGAGTTGATTTCTTTAACATATAAATATATGTGACAAATCAATCACACAGTAAAATTAGCTTTCAAAATGAATGACTTAATGTCACTTAAATATTCAAATATCATTTTTGGAGATAAGGATTGAAGCACCATCATCTATTATTTTAAAATGCATTGACTTGTAGGGTGAAAAAGCAATGAACTAGATGTTGCCTAATTCATTAACCTCTGAAATCATGTGTGGTCACCTTGACTGCAATTCAAATGATTTTATCTTCCCTGCTATTTTTAGGGAATACCACAACGCACAATGCCATGCTCCCTGTAAACACCTGACACCGTAGCGCACTCTTTCCTTCAGCTGACTAGAGGGAAAATATACATTTATTGAATTGAGATGAAATTCAGTTTTGTTCCAAATTTGAGGCTTCAACTGGATTATCTAAGAGTTTGCTCCTGTTTGGACTTTCCCTCTTCCATTCAATGCAGCTTCATCTTCCTGTGTAATCTCCACTTCCCTTTTCCTCCTATTCATCCTGCCGGTCACTCACTTTTAATAGATGACCTTGTATCCTTAACCTTCTTCTTCTGATCACACTTCCAACCCCAAATGCAAATTTCTTAACCTGCCTATGGTTTCTCCCACATTTTGGTGTCAGGGGAAGATAGGTCTCGTGCACAAGGTCCCTGTGTATGTGTCCTTATTAATTAATTAATTAATTAATTTGGTGCTGGGAATTGAACTCAGGACCTCACACTTGCCAGGCAGGTGCTATGCTGCCGAACTACATCCCTAACCCTGTGCCTGTGCTCTGAACCTCAGTATCTTCTACTGTCTCTTAATTATGCATTTTTTGTTTCTTTTCTTTAGATCTTTAAAATCTCCCACTGCTTTCTTCTCCTAGCACTGTGGTTTTTCACCTAAGAACAATTTTTCCTCATTTTTCTGCAGGGAATATTTGAGAATGTCTGAGGACATTTTGACTGTCACAGTCGTGGAACTCTTAGAACCTGTATATATGACCATGGATTCTGATAAACATCCTGTAATGCAAAAGACATTCCCCTCACCCTCACTTTCCTCACACATGGTAAAGTCTTATCTGGTCCAGGAGGGTCAAGGCTGAGGGACACTTTAACCTATGTACATGTTCAATTGTTTTTTTCCCCTCCATCTCTCCCTCCCTCTCTCCTTTTTTCATCTTTTCTACCTTTCTTTCTGTCTCCTCTTTCCTCTTCTGTCTCCCCTAGCACCATTAAAATAATTAGATTTTTAAAATGTTCTGTTCTGAACCTTTGAATCTCATTCTATTCTCTCTTTCATTTTTATCTCAGCCAAACTTTGGAAAAAACAAAAGGACCAAAACCCATTGTTCGTTCTTGCTTACATCTCGCACACTCAAGGCAATCTGGCTCAGTTTTCCCTGGGCTTTGAACCCATCTTATCAAAGGTCACAAATGAACAGATGCTGCTAAATCCTTAGAAAGAAAGAAAGAAAGAAAGAAAGAAAGAAAGAAAGAAAGAAAGAAAGAAATGAACAAAGCCTGAGCTGTATCTCAGAATCTTCTCTAGGCCATTTGCTAATTCTTTACCTTGATCTTTAATATTTGTTTTCATTCTTTGTCTTGGACATCTTACATTCCTAGATACAGCTCTTGGAATGAGAACTTTCTCAATCTCTTTTTAGGTTCACATACATATAATTTAAATTAAAAAAATTTATATTCTATCTCTTACAGCCTACATTTTTAGATATATTCTCTGTTTCAAGCTTATCTATCATCTAAAAATCAATGACATATAAACAATATAACTTCAAACAAACTAATTATGTATGAAGTCAAAGAAATATAACCAGACACCGGATAGGGTCTTAACTTGCACATCTCTAATGTACTTCAAATTTCATGCATGAAAAAGGAAATTATATTTTACACATAAAATAATGCCCATTCTTCTATATTTCCTATATCATTACAAACAGTATTATCTAACCAGTTTCTGAAACCACACATCTGGGAGTGATACCCTGACACTACATATATTCAATCAGTAACAGACCTTCTCAAATTGGCATCATTCCTATATCAAATATGCTCTATCCTATCCAAATATGTCACTGACAGTGCCATGGTCTGGCCCCATCATCTCTCACTTGGATAATTGTAATACCTATCAACTCATCTCCCTACCTCTGGCCTCACTACACTGCTTCCCAGGCTGGCTTTGAAGGCCATATTTTATCATGATTTTCTCCTTTCTAAAATCTTTTCATAGTTTTTTATCACCTAAGTTAGACTTTACACTGTTTTACAAAGCACAGAATGTTTAATGAGAAGACTCTTGCTAAACTCTTAAGCTCTATGTCTTTCTTTTTTTTCCTTTTTTCGTGATGTTCCAAGAATGCAAAATTGCTTCTGCTTATCAAATCTCTACACAGTATTTCCTATCTTCTTGTGTTGAAATAGTTAGTCTTTAAAGTTCATGTTTGATGTTAATTTTTATTGGATCAATTGGCATGTTTCACCTAGCCAACTTTTATCTTTCAGGATTGCAACAGGTGTTACTCTAGAAAACTTCCCGTGGCACTGTCTGAGACTTAGTTACTCTCCTTATTGTCTTTTCATTTTTTACTTTAAATGCTACATGCCACACATTTTATTGCAATTAATCATGTCCTGTTTAGGGAGGATCTATCTTAGTGATCAATGATGTAACATCAGAATCTGAGTGAGGGCTTAGGGTTAGACACTCAGTGAATGTTTGCTGAAGAAAAGAAGGAAAAGTGGTAAGCAAGTGGGTTACCATAAAATCTTTACTTACCAGATACAAAGTGCAGATCAAAAGGTTTTGACTTGCCAATTCACAGCATGCTTGAAATGTCTGTGTGCCCCTGACAGCTCATTGGAAACTGTGCAAAGAAATTAATTTAGCTGGTGAAATATTGTATTAGTCATTTGCTATTGTTAAAAACACAGTACCATGGATTGAACAAGTTTTAATGAAAAGAGGTTATTTTATCGCATTGTTCTTGGGTTCCTGGTTGAGGGATCACATTTGGTGACGGCCTTCATTCCAGCAGAGTCCCCCCAGAGGTTCAGGATATCATTTGGCAAGAAACAGAGAGCAGGTATGTGTCTACACTCCACTTTTGGTCTCTTCCTTCTTTTTACAAAGTCATCCAGATTCAGCCTTAGAACACACACCCTGATGACCTTACCTCATCCTATTTACCACCCAGACACCCTGTCTTCAAACATAAAAAGTGAGAATAAGTTTCTTTTCTCCATAAGGATTAAATTCAACGCATGATGACTTAGGAGACACCCTCAAACCATATTTGCACTATCACAGACATGGGTCAGGTAATGATAATACTAATAACCAATCCTTAATCTTATTCAGTGTGGTATCATTCCATCATCAAAGTACTACACATTAGTGATTTATTCTACCCATGAAATTTCCTTTCTTAGCATATCAGTGAATAGTTACTTTCCTCAAATAATTAGAATTGATTTCTTTTAAAAAGAACAAAAATTCATAACTTTCATCCCAAATATTCTGTACCTGTGACCTTTGCTGAGATAAAAAGATCTTGTAGTCAATCATGTTTGAACAATATATGTACCAGATTTCTCTTTTAGAAATGGAGAATATTTCACATTAAATCTCTGGAAAAGTTTCATAGTAAGGAAATATGCTTGTCTTTGCTGAATCTACTGCTCCACAAGCTCATATCATCATGGAACTTTTTTTTACATGACTGATCTATAACATCTCATGAAGTTAATAATCTGTGAAACAAGCTTTGAGAAACACTAATCAGAAGGGTAGTTTAAAGAACATTAACACTTTACCCCATTCCCAATTCACCAATCATCCCTTGCTCTATCTGGGGTGAGGTTTGGGGAGGGGGTTAAGAATGATGGCTAGAGAGATGGATATTCATTTCTAGAATTCAGTACATTCCTTATTTATTCAAAATACTTTTGCCTATATTTATTTTGAAGGTCAGATTGCTCCTTACTTTAAAAACAAATCTGGTATCATGTTTCCATAGGATGTTATAGAATCAAATTATACTCATGTTTTTGATGTAGAATTAGGGAGCAAAGCAAGATACAGTTATAAAAGATCTTTCATCAGAATGATGTGTGAAAATAAAATATTGTAAAAATAATTAAAGGTTCTATTTTGTAACTAGCCAGCATGACATGCTTTTCTATTTCATCAAGAATGTGCTCTGTAGTTACAAAGGAATATTGTGCTAAAAGGAATTGAGAGATCACTTAAATCAGTTGCTTAGTTTCACCAGTGAGGACTTAAAGACACAAAGAAAGTAAATGCCATCAAATACTATGTGAACCTTTAGAAGATTTGAAAGCACAGAGCTTGTAATTTCCATTTCACTGCTTCGCCTACACTTTGTTTCCAGTTAATGAATTTAAGTCCAGAAATAGTGTTCAGGGTTGGAAGAAAATAAAATGCATATTGCTACTAACTTGATCCCATTGCTTATAAAACGCTGTCACATTTATTATCACATTTGACAATCACATTGGCCTTGTAAGGTGAATTGGGCAGTCCTTGCATCCTTAATCACCAAGATTTACAACTAAGCCTTAAGTGAGTTGATGTCTCTAAGTTGATGTTGTATTAAAAATGTAAGGAAACCTAGTTATGCTTTCCAGAGCATAAGTCCAGGAGAAGCTCATACAGACTACCGATGATATACTTTACCAAAAACTATGATTCTGAGAAAATTGTTGCTGACCAGAAATTGTATTCAGCTTTTTTTCCTATTACATATTCATTGGAATTCCAAACTCATATTGTTAAAAACAATCATTTTCAGAAATTCTAAATGTTTAATTTGAATTAGGTCTAAAATAAAAAATAAACAGTCTGGTGTATGAAGAGCTCTTCTAAAACCACTCTTCCAAAGGCTAAAGAAAACAGGATTGGCATTGAAGTGGAGCCATACTCCAAAGAGCTCCCTTCAGCTGGAACTGAGATCCCTCTATACACAAGTGCGTAGAGCTTCATGGGAGATTAGAAAACATTCTACTGCAAACAGCACTCCCAGAGCCATGGAAACCAGGTCACTACTACGTAAACATTTTGCACTACTTTGTAAACAGATAAAAATATCAAGTCAGTTCGTGTAAACAGGCCAACAGCAGGAGAAGTCAGCATCCTTCTCAGATGGAACTCTGGATAAGCAGAGACACATTATTAACAGATTTAGAATTGTATTTGACTATCCCCATGTTAAGTGATTTTTTTTCTGAAGTGGTCCATTTGTTGAGAAACTAAGGCAAGATAACAGTAAATTCAAAGAGGCCCATAGGAGGCTCTAGAAACTAGTCCATAAAAGTTTCATATATGCCTATTCTAACACATTAAGTTCTTTCTTATCTGTTCTCTGTTACATACATAATAGTAAAATCTGTAAAATATGATTCTTGGTCTTCAAAAACATATCTTACATAGTCAAATAAGTTTTAAACTTGTGAAACACTTAAGAGAACATGATCATCTATAATTTCTCCATCTTATAATGACAAGTAGTAGAAGGTAGATACAATATAACACACAGTACGCTCTTGTGCCTACCAATATGTTTTACCAATATGTATTACCATGAGATAAACTGCTGTCTATAAGAACTGTATTTCTAAGACACCTCTTGTGACTTGCCACAAGTTGTCTGCCCTTTTATTTAGTTCCATCTGTGTTGACGAGTTTTGTGCAGGCTGCCATCACCTTTGCACAGGTATAACTTAAGGCAGAGCCTCACATCAGACACTTGCTGCTTGCTTTAGCTTGCTCTTCAGTGAATTTTCTAATTGGGTGGCACAGGAAACCTGCTCGAACTATTGACATTCACGCACACACGCGCGTAGATGCAAAAGAGTTAACACTGGGACCATCCTTGAAAAATGGAGCCGTTTCCCAAGGGACTTTCCTTTATCATCTATCATATTGAGAGTTCTGAGATGCATTTCACAAAAATGCTCAGAAAGTCATGGTGAAATCAAGTTTCTGCAATCTTCAGATTCAGTGGTCAATTTTAATATTTTAATTAATTAGTTTATTTATTTATTTATTTATTTTTTTATTTTGAAGGTAGTAGAAATATAACAGGACAAGACAGAACAAAGCCAATTGAGACAGTGCAGTGAATTTGGTACAGAACTTCACAGCGGTTACTGGGATAACAGTAATAGATACCATAATGTATCTCATTATCTTCACAAAAGTTGTCTAGTCAATTAAGTACAGCAAAATCAAACCAAAGAAAGAACATTATAAAATCAATTGAAAGAGATTATTGAATAGAGTAAAGCAAATAATCATAATGAAACAAAACTGAAAACAACATCTGCTTTCAAAGAGAAGATAGAGGAGACCCCCCATATTTGCTATGTTGCATACAGTCATCCTGCCAAGAGATGCTCAGACCTCTCTCCCCAGTTGCTAATAGGGCAGCAGGGGAGGAAGGGCTTGGGATGTTTGATTCCAAGCCCATGCACCGGTAGGCTCAAGAGACACTACTGGGTCTCCTCCTGGCTCAAGCCAGAGGAAGGCGCTTACCAAGAGGGCGGGTTAATTGCTTCTTTGTGCAGGCTCCTGGGTTCCAGATCTCTGGGGATGCCTCCCTCCAGCGTGATCCAGGAGGAGAAACAGAGAATGGCCCCAAAGATCTGGCCACAGCCATGGTGGAACCCAGGAGCCTGCACAAAGAAGCAATTCACCTGCCCTCTTGGTAAGCGCCTTCCTCCAGCGTGATCCAGGAGGAGAACCAGAGAGTGGTCAACTTTAAAATATGTTTGTATGAGTATTCTCTCCTTCCTGGTTTTACTGATCCTTGATTTGGTCCCTTGATTCTGTTACCTGAGAACATGTTCTATTTAAACTCCCCACCTACAAGCTTTATCTGAGGTCTGCTTTGGGTGACTCCATAATACAATTTGAATGGGCCTTCAATATCTGCATTATTTAATGCTGTTCAATTTAATTTTCTATTTTTCAGTTCTTTCAGTGATTCTTCCCTTAGACCTGTAACTTTGGGAGTCTAGAAAAGATTTTAATTGAAAGATGAATCACTGTCTTTCTAAAATCATTTCCTTTAATTTATACTTCTTAAAATTTACATGCAGCTACAGCTAACCAAAAGAAGGAAAGAAGGAAGGAAGGAAAAAAAGAAAGGAAAGAAGTCAGGCAAGAAGAAAGGAGAGAGGAAGAGAGATGAGGGGAGAGGAAGAGAAAGGAAGGAGGATAGAAGAAGGGGAACAAAGGGAAAAGAGGAAGAAATGAAGTAGTTTTAATTTCTTGATAGAATCTGAGAAACTATGGCATTTTAAGAGATCATTTCCTATGATTAATTTTTGCAAGAGCAACAAATCTAAAGTGTTACTTATAACCATGCTTTCCTTTATTTCACTTACCTTCTTCTTGCTGCTTTTTCCACTTTCTAACATTCTGAATGTGGAATGGTGGTAAATAGAATAGAGAATCAAAGAGAGATGGTGCAGATGGGAGAAGAAGAAAGAGATTAGATTCTGTCAGACTGAGAAGAGCCCGGATATACATTAGCTGTGGCTATAGGGGCAGCACGGGATGAGTCCATGGCAGCTGTTTCCTGCTGGTGTTCCCAGCTCTTGGTGTAGCATATTTTCAAAGACAGCTACAGATGAAAGTTCCAGGGATCTGGCTTGGGAATGCTGGCAAGTTTCTGCTCACTGTGCATCGCTCCTTCCTTCTTACTTTCTTGGCACCCCTCGATTTCTCCCTTTTGCTTTCCCAGCCCTTGTAAGCTCTTTGTATCCAATTCCCTCCTACTTGAAATATAAAGGATAGTTTTATTCTCCTGACTGCACACTGACTGACATACTACCTTTAGCTCTAAAAATATCCGGTATCACTTCTGATAGAGAAGCATTTTCCCACGACGCTTGATTTATTTTTTACTTACTTGAAGAGTTTGCCTTAGGCAATCAGGAATACACTCCCAGTTCAGTCAATACATGCTCTAACACATGAGGTTGGCTTTTATTTAGAAAGCATTCACTGGTCCTCAAAGGGGAGAATCCTATTTTATAAATGTATATGCTGACCATGTTAGTATAACACAGAAACATCAGATGTCAAATGGAATTTTAGGTCCAGACATTTTATACCCATCATGCCAAACATACACGCATTTGAAAACACCTCTGTGTTTGATTACAACCTTCCAGGAAGCTTGACATGTAGCTACATCTTCAGGAGCCACTCAGATGGTTGTAACTGTGGTACTTTTAGCATTGGAAAGCAAAGTGCCAACACTGCAGCATCGTATTCCCACCATGCGTGTCTATGGCACTCAGCCCATTACAATGCCTTTAAGGAAGACACTGACGAGTCCTCTGTGGTTTCTGAGAGAAGAGGTCAACAGCGAGTGCTGTCAGAACTACATAGCACCAAGGATAAATAAAGAATGCTCAGAATCCATGTATTAATATGCCACAGTTAATATTTCTGCACAGTGTGTTTTCTCAGCAGTATTTTGCTGTCTAGGGACCAAAAAAATGTGTTTTGCTTTACAAGTGTGACATGATTGATGCTTCACTAGGACAGACTTTTCATAACACAACAGATGTCTCCTGACAAGACAGTTATTGGTACAAGTGAACAACATTATTTCAATCATGTTAAAGTTCAGACTTAAGCAAAAGATAGCACGATAGTGCGGGGGAGGGCAGTGAGAAGCGAGGGAAATCAAGTGTGAGCTAGAGAGGCAGGTGTACTCTGGTCGGAGTCTGCACTCATAAACCTACCATACTGACTTACTTCCCAATATAGGAAGACAGCACAGAGCCTTCCGAAGGTTAACATGCGAACTTTCAAAAGTCAGTGTCCTTACATATTCATATGTCCATTTCTTAGCAGTAAGCACTCTTAGGTTTCCACAGTCTAAGAGTTGAAGTTCTCGTAACTTTAGTATATCAAAATGTCATCATCTATAGGTTAAAAGTGGCAATGTCCCTATGTGATCATGGCAAGCTCGAAGCATCATAAAATATATGACACATTGAACATTCAAATTTTTGTCCTGCTGATAATTTAGCTATCAATGTTACAGTATATATGTTTGGTGGAAGTGGCAAATAGATATAGAATTAATGAGCCTGCTGGAGAAAGATGAGAAAAGACTATTATGTGGGTCTCCATAGGGAAGGGAAGTCTTATATTTAAAAACAAAACAAAACAAAACAAAGTAAAACACCCTTAAATTGCAGGATATGGGTTAAAGTAACAGATCCATCTGAAGTTCATCTCATAAATTTGACTTAAATTTCATAAAATTTCACCTTCATTCATCTCACCAAATACAATTATCAATATCCTTAATATCTAGCAATAAACCTCACACAGTATTTCCTATGTATATATAGGGTTCCAACTGAAAAGATGGTGGTGCCTTCAATCATAGACAAAGTAATGCATCTAGGGAGCTGTAAACTATTCTAGAATATTTTTCAGTAACCTGACATGGCTTGAATCCCTATCTCTTATATTCAGAGTCTGAATGTATTCGTAAGATGTCATCTAGCCCGGAGTCCTTTTATTCCAGATTTGTTATTATGTGCTATTATTTTTGGTCACATATCATTAGTATTGAGTTTGTGTCTTAATGAAGCTTAAAAACATTTTCTCTCCATATTCCATTTGTGACTATTTCCAGTTCTACTTACACAGCATAGTTTCAGAATAACCTGCTTTCAATCTTTTGCAGGTGGCCTGCCAGCCTGGAAGCATTTAAAAAGATCTAGTGTTTTGGGGTCCTCTTACAAGACAGTCTTGATTGACAATAATTCTTGCCAAACAAAAAAACAACAATAATAACAACAAAAGCATAGCCATCACTAGTTTGATCTCAAATGTTTTCAATCGGGAAGCTGGGTTTTGCTGGGAGCCTTTTAGTTCCGTTCCAAATGTCCCTGGTCCAGACCTCCCTGGCCTGCCAGTGAGGTGAGCGCACGGCTCCTCCCTGCCAGGTGCCTTTTACTCGTGCTTGGTCTCCTCCCACCGCCCTGTGTGGCCCACACTGTCCTTCGGTCCCACGTGAGGTGCTGGTGAGTATTACCTTTCAGCCGTGCCATGCTCTAGAACATCCTCCTGATAGTTCACCACCTCCGACAGATCCTTGTTTGAAATGAAGCAATTCACATTAAAGTCCTTCAACCATCTGGCCAAAAAAAAAAAAACAAAACAAAACAAAACAAAAAAAACAAAACTGAGTTCACCTAATAATTTAGATGTGTTTTGTATTCATCAGCATGCAGTTGTCAGTAAAATAGATGCCCAAATTTCAGACACCCAGTAAGACATTGGAAATCCATGATGTCTTCCCACCTTTGCTTATAGAATAACTTAATAGACTCTTCTGGGGAATTTGAATCTTCTTTCTTGTGTGATGGCAGATAAATATTTTAAAATTTATTATTTTCTTGATTGTGAGTAACTGATATAACAAATTCTGAAAGTCTCTCCAGGAATTTTGATAATTTTACTATCATAATAAATTGAAATTTTATCATTGTTTATAGAACTATAGACACTCTATACACTAAAATGTAGATAGAATGAAGAACAGATAGGTGCGTTTGTTAGTATTTCCTCTGTAAATGTGTATTTGTGATAAAGCAAATAAACAAAAATAAACAAGAAAGTGGCATATTTAAAATTTAAAAGTAAAGACAAAGTGTGCTGTGTTAATGCCAGTGTCAGAGATTCGTTATGTGATTCTTGTAAAGGTTTAGCTTAAGTTAAAATGTAACCTTCAGAATGAGAGCAAAACATTTAGGGAAAAAATGTAAAAATACAAAAAAAGAGATCCCCTTGAATCATTGCTACCAGGAGATGTGTTAATCTGTATACAACAAAAAGGCATCTTAACATGGTTGGATTTATTTTTTAGAAAATGTACTTTGAGCCAGAAAAGGAAATCTTCCCATGAGAAAATGCAGAATATAACCTTCCTCTTTGCTTCAGCAAGGCAAGCAGTTCAGATAGAGCTGAGAATAAAATTCATGGGGGCAGAGACTTTGGAATACATCCATTCCCATGATAACATTCCCAATTTGGCAACCGACTCTCTCCAGAGCACTTTAAATTTGTGTAAAGCAGTTATTAATAAAGCTTTAATACTTCAAGCAAACTTGAGCAATTGCATCAACAGATATGGTAAATCTAAAAATAGCTAAAAGGTCACAGTAGGAAAAAACTAGCATAGTAGTGAGGAACATGTATAATAATAAATCAAACACGCCAGAAAAGGCACCTAGACCTGAGCAAGGTTATTCTCTCCATCCCGATAACAAACCATTACAAGTTCCCAGTGAAGAGAAAATGGACATTAAAACTCCTCATCTGAACATTGCATTATATCCATTTGGTTCTCTTTCTAAGAGATGGCAGCAGACATTCTTAATGTATCCTGTTAAATATTTTTCTATAATCCCATGTCTGAACACTTTGAATGAGGAACCAGAAATAGGAAGGAGATTAATGCTGAATGTCACTGAATATCTTTATACCCTATGAGCACCTTTAGTAAACAGGGTAGACCTTAGTTCAGTTTACTAAGTTAATTTTTGACTTACTAAAACAAAAATTTTAATTTTCATAAATCCATGAAATTCAATTAATACCTTATTTTGTTCTGTTAATTAACCTTTTTACTTGTTTGGGGTGCTAAATATTGAATTCAGGGTCATGTGCATGCTAGGTAAGTTCTGCACCACTGAGCTACATTCTCAGCCGAGCAACTTGATAAGCATCAACAGAAATACTTTTGATAACTATATTTAATTTTATCTATTACTTTACTATATTTGATTGCCTCCTCAAATACTTCTAACAAGCCTAAATGGTTAAGCATTCTTATAAGTATAATAAACTGATTTTTAAATTATAATAAAAGTTTGCTAATGATACAGTTTCTTGTATTTTGTTTAAAATTTTGAGTCTAACTCAATTTTTTTATCATTTCATAAAGTGGAACATTAGTGAAATCTCATACTCTCTGAAACAATAAATTTATTACAGATACTTAAATATCACATACATTAAAGTAAATTTCAAACAAAAAAGTTATTAACACTTTGAATTGTTTTATTTCTTTAATTATACCTGCTGGGAGTTAAACTATATGCCCAGTATATTTAGCACATAGATAAATTTGATTTTTGACTGAGATTCACTAGAGCAGGAGAAATCACTTTTAACTGTCTTTATTGTTACTCTATTACCATCCATTCTGATTGGTTGGTTCTAGTAGTAGTTTGGTAAATCAACTCTCCAGGATCAAAATACTTGTTTTGTAGTGTTTTTCCTTTTCTTTGGTAAAAATACTCGCCCATGGGCTCTTTCAAAGCACTACAGATTTAATAATAAACATAAAATTTCCAGCTTTTTAACTTCATTTTCCTGAATTAGTATGAACAGGCGTCTAGTTGTTTCCTATACTGTACTGTACTGTACTGTACTGTACTAGTTATTAAATATTTTTAACAGTTCTTATTAGAAGTTCAGTTGCAGTAACAGACTTAAAAACATATTTGCTATATATACATGACTAGTGATAATGTAAAGTACCATAATCACCTTAGATATTACTTTGAGCTAATAATCTTAATAAAATGGCCACAATGGCAACAATAACAACAATCAGGGTTTAGTGGAGAGTAGTAGGATGGTTCTTCTCCCCTAGATTAACTAGACTTATTTTTCCATCTCCAAAATGTAGTTTCTACTTTAAAATCCAAGGCAGTTGTTCCCACATGTGCCAATGTCACCCAGCAGAAAAGGGGAAAAACTCATAGTATTCCCCATTCAATATATTCTGATGGAAAGAACCTTCAAGAGCATAATACACTTGTATTTGTGATTTACTTAAAAGACTATACCTGTACCCAAATCAAAGACATATATTCTCCAGCACAGTTACCAGGTACCCACCCAAATCTCAGTGCAACTAAATATTTGAACAAAAGAAAACGGACATTCAATTTATCAAGCAAATCCGAAATACCCTGTAATGAAATAAGTATACCTTATTGAGATAATTTGGGGTCATTATCCCAAGAAAATGGTATTGCCTCTCAGGCAATGATGTTTTACAATTCCTGGAGAGATTTTTTTTTTCTAGGTCAAGGAATGTGAAAGTATATATCCAGGGCAAATTTTTTTATGGTATGAAATACTAGTCTTTACACCTGTAATAGCACTAGAGATTCAAAGTTCAAGTTTATAAATAGGTACTCTTGAAGAGTTTGCATTTGAATTCTAGTAACAGCTCATCAAATTTTGAAAACTGATTTGGACTTGCAACTCTCTCACCTAATCACTTTATCATTAGATTGGGTTCAATGAACATGTTTCTTGATTCTCTCTCAAATTCTTTTTATATTCATTCTACCTAGTTGCACCTCAACTTTATTTAGATATTTAAATGACTTTTTGTTGCATGTGGTAGATCTATAAAAGCTACATTTGGCTCTTTAGTTGCAGATATGAAGGGCACACAAATAACAAGAGACTATCATAACCAAGGTTTTAGGTTCCAAGGGTGCAGAACCATATTAGTAGCATCAATTAGTGAGTGTAATCTTAAAGCTAATGCTTTCTTCGGCAGACTAAATTCAAAATCATTTTTGTTTCCAGGAAAGGAAAAACTGAAGAGGCCTGGGGAAATTAGGATGTTAATCAGGTCAAACATGTTACAATAGTGGACCAAGAAAATAAATATATATTTAATGATACCAATTGCTAACATACAAGAAGGAGAAAACTATGAATGACACTTGTGTTTTCCTCATATCTATAGACACTAATATGACAAAAATAATTCTTGAAGAAACTGGAGGCACGTATCAGTGTAAACTTTCTCTACCTATCAGCAGCAAAGATAAAATGAGAAAGTACTCTTACAGCATATTATATAGTGATCACAAATTCCAGGAGGATTTATCTCTGAAGAAAATACATTTTGCTTTCAGGAAAAAGAAAAAAAACCTCTCATCTGCAGTTCTTAGTATGCATGGTAATCTGTCATATAAAAATTAAACTTAGGTTGTGCTGTGTGTGGCAGTAGCATTATCTTTTACCTGAATTTCTGCTCTTTTTCCTGAACTTCTGTATTGTCAGATGCATTTTTCTAGGACTCCTCCAATGAACACCTCCAGGTTTGATAAAGGCACAAGATTGATAGGACATTTGTCTTGTTTCTCCTTTATTTGAAATGACTATAGATCCCTAAGTAAGGAACTGAGGACATACACTGTTCTAGGGTGTCACTAACCCTCTGTGCCCTAATGTACGTTGCAATTGGCTGAATTTGGAATGCTATTAGCAGAAGACATGCACTTTCCAAGTTATCTTGTAACAGCACTTCTGGGAGATAATATACACATCAGATGAAATACACTCTTTGAGCTTCTGCATCAAAAGTAGTTGTCCCTACTCATCACATATGTGGGTTTCATTAAGGCAGTTTGTCAGCAAGACAAATGATTTCCTTCATGTAATCTTCAGCTTTAGAAGTCAATGTGAGAAAAATGTTCTTAGAATGAATATATGTGAGTTTTAGTTGCAGTATCTATTTTTCCACTTATATTCACACAGGTAAAATATATGCCTATAATCACAAACATACAAATGTGGCATGCATGTTTATATATGTGTGTATGTGCACACATATATTTGATGCTTCAATGGAAACTGAAAATTTTTAAAGAGAATCGAGCTACAGTCTATTTTTAGGGACCATAATTCAGGTGTTTTCTTTCACTGCAGGTATTTTATTCCAGTTTCACTTTTATCTATTAAAATTCTGTGTGGCTAGTCTGTCCTTTGCTTGATGTCCAAAGAGTGAAGATGTGAAATTAGCTTCAACTCAAGAAGACAAAATATTTGAACAAGAAGCACTAATTTCTTTTAGTCAACAATAAATTTTGATACACGTGTCTAAACTTGAAATAAATTTGAAAGCTTACTTCTCCCTAGAATTGCTTTGTAACAGATGTGTGACTTAGTCAATGAAAGAATGGATAAAACTGTTTGAATTAGAATTCTGAACGTTAGTAAGCTGGTGACCTATGCTTGCAACAGAGACAGACACTAAGTCTGCACACCCTTTTCCAGAGCTTGGGTGGCCAACGATAAGTTAGGCAGCAGCATTGGCAAGACACCCAAAAAGTTGGAAGAGCTGGTCTTGGGTGGAAGAATGCATCAATAAAATATGGCACCATCATATACTGATTATTTTAAGATGGAGGAAACTGAGAAAATCACAGAAGTGAAATATGCTCTTTGATGTTCCCTCGCTCTTTTCTTTGGACTTTTCCCACCTTTCTAATCAGAAACCACATAAAGAAAAAGTTCTGGCTCACTTCCCCCTGAGAGTAGGTTCTAAGATCTTTATTTTAGAGGGGTCTTATGCCATACCAAAGGGTCAAAATAGCTGAATAAACTGGCCTTGCTAAGTTCCTGCCTGTTTATCACCTTTAGCTTCTAAATCCCTTGTCCAATCGTATTTCTACACAACTGTCTTCATCAGCTCTGTTTATAAAAACTGCAGTTTTCTCTGGATCTTTGAGTAATTTCTAAAGGCTCTGGGTCATGCAAAATGTTATTAAGTTAGTAATATTTTCCTTTGTTAATCTGTCTTTGTTGGGTGTCACCCATGAACCTTGATATGGGTGAAGAATAGGTTGTTTCCTTCCCTAGAAAGGAAATAGGTAAAAAGGAAAATTTTTTATGTAACCAGTGGAAATCTGGACAGCATCTCAGGCATGTGGCCAAACTATGGAAAAGTGGGAGCAAAGTGTGCAGTTCTGACTAAACTGATTAAATTTAGGATTCGTTCTTAATCCTCAGAAACCTCACGTTAAATGAATTAATATAAAAATGTATATAAAAATTGGTTGTCAGAAGAGGAACTCCAACAGAGAAAAAGAAACTATGAAAATGTCTTGAGCAACAGGGTAAATGATCCTATTGAGATTTCTAAGGAAAGCACAAGGTTGATGACATACTGAATTTGAAATTGGAAATTAGACTATTAATCTATGAAACTGGAGATGTGGGGCTCTGATTCCAGCTACTGGTACTTGGAAGATGAATTGGAGAAATTAAGAAGAAGGTCATTGGCAAATAAGACTCTAAATATACTTTTTGATTAAGACAAAAATATAGTCAAAGGAATCACTTCATAATTCAAAACCCTATCAAATTATAATGAGAGATCAAATGTTACAGTCAAATAGGCAGTGGATTTCTTTTTTCATAGTTTGTAAATATCAGAAAGTAAATGAACAAATGTATACAGTGTATATGCTGACATGAACTATAAAATAATGTCAGAATTATAATACTGAGTAAAATTTTCTATTCTATATTTTCCGTATGTGTTAAATTAAAAATGTCTGTAAAAAAAGAAAAGAATAAGTGAAAATGAAACAATGTGCATACTGCTCTTTCGGACATCACCAAGGAAGAACCAGCCGTAAATTTGTCAGGAGGCCAACCAAGGTTTTCATAAGTATGCCTACTACGTGACCATGCAGACTGCAAAAAAGAAGGAGACCACCAAGTGTGGAGCACTTTTTGCTTGTTTTAAATACGTGATGCCATATAAGCATGACAAAGCTTGAGTAAGTTGAATAAATCACTGCCATTTTATAGCTGAAGACAACAAAACTCAGAAAACTCCACATGTGTATTGCCTATTTTAGGAGAACCAATGTGCAGATTTCTCAACCATTGTAATTTTTTTTTTTTTGGTTAGCGTATTTCCATCTGAATCTTATACTAAATGTTTTAATATTATCATGTTCAGATAATTCCAATGCTCTGATGCCCATCTTGATCAGATATTCCCTGAAATCTATAAAAACCAAAGGCTATTTGACAAAGTTAAAATTTAGCAGGGATTCTTGGAATCTTTAGCGAATGACTTGAGAACCATGGTTATGTGAGTCAATGATTTTGTGTGTTGGCAGAAAAAAAGAATTGATAGGATGCTGCAAAGTGAGATAATACTGGCACTTAGACTACATACAGGACAAACTATCATTAATACTATTGCAGACTATTTTCCAGGCAATGAGCAAATATTTTTAAACAACTGAGATGATTAATTTGAACAACTCTGCAAATGTGTGTGTGTGTGTGTGTGTGTGTGTGTGTGTGTGTGATTCTGGCTATCTTCTGACCTAAAAGTAAAGGTAAAGGTAAAAATCAAATCTTGGTTATATAAACAACCCTTTAAAATTTTGAATCCTCATCACATTATCTGCAATAATGATTTCTTATAAAACAACTCATTTTTAAATTAATGGCCCTTTACGGCTCACAGCTGTGTATGTGGACCTTAGTTTGAATACCTCAAAGGAGCGATTCTGGTGAGCTAAATGAAAGATGGCACAAAAGTAACAAACAAGGGATAGGTAAGGATGCAGACTTACCATTTTCTCACTTCAAGGGGCAAAGGGAAGGAGCCTGAAACCAGATACCTGAGGTCTTATGGGGAGGAATGTAGCCATGATCAACCCATAGCTAGACTCAGAGGAAGATGGGAAAACAAATACCTCTACTCCTGTCCTCTTTTACCTCCTGTAACACTTCCCATTTGTCATGCCAATCAATAGGAGGCCACCTGCTGAAGTCAAGGTCTAGGATTCAGAGCAATGTCATGAAAAGCTGAAGAACCAGTAGGAATATCCAGAACAATTGCTTTTTCTAATTAGAAAGTATATCTTATTTGCAATGTGTTGTTCATTCTTTTTTTCCTTCATTTTATACACATTTGTGATCATTGACTATATGCAAGATGTGCTTCATCTGAAAAATTACTTAGGAAGAAAAATTGTGTGAAAATTGTCCATTTTCTCAAGGAGCTTGCAGTATAAGAATAGCATGCAAACAGTGCTAGAATGTGATGTATAGAAGACAAGTCACAAGGACAATGTTAGGGGGATTAAGAATAAAAAAGAATGATTGAGGCAATCAGGAAAGACTTTATGAAAGGCATGACAATTGAGATTGGTCCTGTGGGATAGGCAAGGTCTTCATAGAAACGTTGAGTGGTGATATCTATCCCATGTGCTATGAAAAAGTGGGAAAATTTAAGCTATGTCTAGAAAGTCTGATGGGAATAAGGTGCTCCTTTAAGGACGCAATGGGAGATAAAATCAGAAAGAAACCAGGCAGAATCTGAATGCCTGCTCTCTCTCCCCCCCCCTCTCTTTCACACACACACACACACACACACACACACATACACACGCACACACACACACACACACATATTGATGCTTTCACTTTCACATGTTTATTAAAACAATGCTGCTCTACTACAAAGCTTCAGCAGGTCACCTCTGAGTAAATGCAAACTCCATGAAAATGAATTATATAATCTGATATTAGTATTACCTCTGGTATGGAACAAAATCCAATATGCACATAGGGCATGCTTTTCTTTTCTCTAGCTTTATTTTACATAAATGCTGTTTTCAAAGTACAATTGCTATTAGGATAAGAGCACCACCTAGTGTGTCCTAATCTTATGTTAAGTTCAGGGTCTTCAGATCTGTTTCTAATGCTATTCCATAAGACGAATACAAATACAAATAAATAAAAACATAATCTTCACACCCATTTTTGTTTTTAAAATTCAGAGTTTAATTGATTAAGATTTTTGAGGATGTGTGGTACTTCTAAAGAGTATCCCTAAAAGAAAATTAATCTTTCTCATCATTAACTGAGGAGAGGAAAGTATAGAAAATAGTCTATCATCACTTTTCTAGCATACCAAATCTGGCAAATAAAATGCAAAAAAAATGGACAAATGACAATTTGATTCCTAATTTCAATGTTAACGTGCAAAGTAACATCTTTGCATAATAAACTTCAGTAATCACCATTTATTATATAATTTAAAACAACATAAAGCTGGAAAAAAAGATATGAGGGTAAATTTTTCAGCTATAAACAATAAAACAATATTAGAAAATAGTCAGATAATGAACCCTTAATATTTGACATGCAAAATAATCTCTGTCTCCTTTGTTCTGCTACTGCTTTGTTAGTAGAAAAGCAAACAGAAGAGGGAGAAAAAAGAGTAACTGAGCCACAGATTGATGAGAAAGCAAAGAACAGGAAGCACATAAGAGCAGTGAGAATTCAGAAGGAGAAGAATGAAAACTGTGTGGTTTAGCTCCTCATTTCCCATCCTTTAGATTTTGCATTTCAACATTAGTCCAGAAATCCTCCAATGATTTTGAACTGACAGTAATTTCCTAATTTATCATTATTAAAAATATAGCAAAATACAAAAAGAATGTGTCTACACAAATGATATTCATCTGAGACAGTGCCTGTGCCTCTCCCCAGGTTTCTGCAGCTCTGATGGCTTTAAACAGAGGATGCAGCTTTCTCCTTGGTGCCCCAGCCATTAAGCCAGTCTCCTATTTAACTTGTCGTCTGTTGATACCGTTGAAAAGAGCTGATAGTAGCTCAAATGAAGGCAAATACAGCATTTCCTAAATAGAATGTTTCATGTGGTGAATATGTAGGTTGACTGCTAACCAAGAGCAAGTGTGCTGAGAGTATTTCCTACTTTTATATGTTTTTCCTTTCAGAGCCAATGCTGTGGAGAGTTTCTCCTTAACTCAGTGTAACCTGCTATCCATGGTCAATGGCCAGGTTTGGTGATGGCTTCCCACCTCCGTGTCTCATTATAGACTGAATTTCCAGTATATCAATCAAATATACTTGAAATACATAAATATATTTTTACAGTGCACAAAAGTCAGCATTAAATACACTTTCACTATAAGGAATATCGGTTCTTAAAACCCCATAGAAATACCAATCCCTATAGGGAGTCTTTTGGAAATGTTGAATCTACATATTTGCTCTCAAACACACTAAATAAAAAATCCCTTGGGGCAGGGGCAGAGATTTGTTATTTCAGTGGGCCCCCTAGGTGATTTTGCTTGTTATGATAATCTCTCACCAAATCCTCATGGATTCTCAGGCAGGTTTTGTGGAAGGTGATTGGATCATGGGGGCGTTGTACTGGTTGATGAATCATCTGCTGGTAAGTCTACCAGCTGAGGGTGTTATTGGAAGGCGAGGCTGGCCAAGAAGAGGTGAGTCACAGGGTGGGATACGGAAGGGTATATCTCCTCCCTCTCTGGTTCCTTCCTACTTTCCCTGTTTCTGGGCTACCAGGATCTCTCTCAGAAGGCATGAGCAACTTCCCTGCAACATGCCCTTCCACTGCAGTTTCTGTATTGGAGCTGGCTCACCATAGACTGCAACCTGAGCCAAAACAAACATCTCCTCTTTTAAGTTGCTAGCCCCAAGTATTGTGTCTCAGCAATGAGAAATTCGCTAAGGCAACACTCTTATAAAAACATCGTGAATACGTATATTGTTTTCTTGATCATTAAAGCTTTTCTATGTACACTGCTTAAAACCACTGTAGTTTGCCCTTTGAACAAGAAATCTTATCTATTGAAAGATTTCTACTGTTTAATTTTTAGCAACAATGATCCTTATAGTTTCTGATGCATTTATTCAACTGAAGAGGTCAAAGTTCTAAAATATGGTATCTTAGTTACTTTCTCACTGCTGGGGCAATATTCCCAACACAAAGAACTTAAAGGAGGAAAGGTTTATTTTGGTTCAGTCCATGGTCTGGCTGGCTCCAAGGTAGAAACAGCACAACAGCAAAGGCCACAGCTGAGAAAAGACGTTGAGGCCATAATGACCAGGGAATACAGAATGACGGGAGGATCCAGGAAGAAAGATAGCCTTTTAGGTCGTGCCTCCAGTTATCTACCTCTTCTGAACAAGCTCCACCTCCTAGCAGCACACTCAGCTGTAAACTCATCAGTAGATTAATCCCTCTCCATGATTCAGTCACCTTCCAAACATATGCATTTTAGGGGACATTTTAGATTTAAACCATAACACCTAAGATCTGCCATTAAAAATTGTGAAATAACATTTTGGTTAATAAAAGTGATAGTACTCACAAAGACTTAACAGTTTATCCAGAGTTCACGATCCAAGGTTTACATCTCTAGTGAGATGTATTCTTTCATTTATTTCCTCCCAGTTTCTTCCTTCCTAGAGTTCCCGAGTAGTTTTGTTTCTATCCTTTGTCCTCCTTTTGTGTGGTACACTAATGGCTAGGGAAAACTATTCACCTGATCTCAACATTTTATTTCACTTCCCTGTGTCACTATTCCAATTTCCGACTCTGAGAGTTTCTTTCCCTAATACTCATCTGCCTAGAAAACTCTGATGCACCTTTCAAGATACAAATCAAATGTCATATCTGTCATGAGCTCTTTGCTGTACTCCCTCGAAGATGATTACTTTTGGTCCCACCTGATTTGCTGTGCTTCATCCATAGCATGGTACACCTGACGTGAAGCACATCTATTCATTTGCATGTCTATCAACAAGTGCTGAGCACTTGAGAAAAAACACCCTGCTAATAGCTTTGTACTAGTGTATCCAGCTCTGAAGAGAGTCAGTAAGTTAAAAGATTAACAATATAACCTGTTCTAAGTACCTGCTCATCAGGGACTATGAGAACAAGTTCTAAAACAATAGTTAGAACAAAATAGTTGGAATAGTTTAATAGCGTCAAGAGTGATGCCAAAGTCCTCATTTGACCTTAATGTGTGTTATTTGAAAACAGTTCCTTGTTTCTTAATCCATTACTTTACACACATTTTGACATGAAAATGTGTGTAAAGTGGCAGAGAATATAGACATAACAGCTATAAATCTCTTTAGATTATTATAAGCACTCATCAAGATTCTTTGATATGTTTTATTTTGCTTTCCCTCTTGTTAAGATAACAAGTCTGTACAGCAATGCTGCTCTCTGGGAATAAGAAAATCTATTAAATACTATTCATCATTTCCAAGTAAGTTACAGGAAGCTTCAGATTTCTTCAGTGTTTCTTAGAACAAGCAATGATTCTAAAATGAGAGGAGTAATTTCTCTCAGAGGAATGAGTAGACTTCAAAGAGGCAAGCCCTGTAGAGCACTTTCACATCAAAGGATCTCAAGACATTTGTGAAATAACCCTGAGAGGCTTGTGAAAGTAAAGATATGTTTATCATATAGTATATGCTATACTGCAAAGTACCTTGAAATGCCTCCATAGAAAATATAATCATTAATCAATACTAACCACACGAGACACAGATTTATCTCTTTATAGTAGCCGTATGCTGCACAAGATATTTGTTTTACCCTAGTAAGCATGATATCATTCTCCTTCATAATTTAACATGAAAGATTCAAATTGGTAGAATAGACAAATTTAGCTATTTTTACCTCTTATTTTGTCAAGAATAAAACTATTATCACTTTCTTAATTTCATACTGGGGCTTACTACAGAAAAATTATTTGGACTTCATACTTTTTAAAGTTTCAATTACATTGTGTACATACAGAATATGAAATAAAGACATATGTCTCATACAATTTTTGGTAGTATAGAATATTATACAATTGCCATCATTAGAATTCCCATTCATATACACTAAACAATCACAGTGCAGCTAAATCTTACCAATATTAATGAAGCTGAAGCAATAAAAAGTAAAGTTCATAATATTTGATAAATAAGTTTAGCAAATTGACATTTCTATCAGTATACTTCTGATGTCATTAAAAAAGCCACAAAGAAAATGTTAACATTAATAGTATATAAACTAAAAAATGTAGTTAGAATAAAAGATTTTTAGTGTGTTTTAGTGCTACTTCATCATTAACACACAGGAAAAATGCCTTATACATGAAAGATTTGGCAAGATGAGTTTCTTGAATACAAAGTCTACCAATGATACAGTAGAAAATGAATCAGCTTAAAAAAAAGCACAAAAAACAAAAACATTTGTAAGCTCAGTGATTGTAAAACGTACATTGATATCTTTTTAAATATACAGAAATCCTGTACCTTCTATTGACTTCACTACACACCACAATTTAGGACCCCTGTTGCTTTTTCATTTGTCTTTTTATAAGGTTTGAAATTTTCCTTGTGCTCTTCATTACACCATCATTTTATTTCTTTGTGTAATTTCAATAGCCATTAACTTTCTTATAACTCATGGGTCAGTGTTAACTTCTGTCAAATTAAAATGCCCAGGTTAGTATTGGATGAAAATATGCAACACATTTGTCTATAGGACTTGACAACTGGGTACACAACCCATTCCCATATCATATTAACAAACCACTGGATTCCAGTGGTGATAGTGTTACTTCCTTCAAATAATCTTATTAGCATAGCTTTTGTGTGAAAGTTATGACAGTACTTGATAACAAGTTCACAACAGCTCTGGGTGCACACTGAAGTCCAGATGGCCTGCTTCTTACAGATTTTCACTGGTTGTGCTTTTTTTCTCTTTTTGTTCCTTTATTTTTAAAAACTGTTTCTTGGTTTTGCAGTATTTTTTCCTTTAGCATGTGGTCTTTTTACTTTTAATGGGTTTAACAATTTCGGCAGATTCATTCATGTACATCACATACTTTGATCATTTTCTGTCCCATCACCTCCATTGCCCCAACCCATTCCCTACTCTCACATTTTTGGGAGTTTCAATGTGTATAGTATATTTTTTCATATAGTCCCTATGACCTGTCCTTACACCACTCTCTCATTCTTGTTTTGTTTTTTTTAATATGAAAAAGAGAAAGAGAAGGAAATGATCAATTAAAAATAATTCAAAACCAGGAAATCAGTGATATTCTGTTGTTTTTCATTTGATGAATGGAAGACTACAATAAAATTAGGTTTTCTTCTTAAGACCATGCCCTGAGTCTGAAACCACCCCAAGGTGTGTGAAAGGGATGGAGCAGGCCTAACCAGACTTCTCGGCAAACCCCAGGCAGCCAGCTGGCCGGGAACCCACCCTGGGCCCTGGCTGCACACTCAGGCAAGGTGGCGATGGAATCCCAGCATGCAGTGAGCAAAATTGGAACTCTGCACCCAGAGGAATATTGGACTACAGCGGACTATCTGTGCTACCTTGAAGGGAGATTAGGTGACTGTCTCACCATAACAAGATCTAAGCTGGCTCCAGTCAGTGTGGTGAGTATGCCCCTAAAATAGAGGCGTACAGTAGCTAATTAGGGCCAGTAGTAAAGCTCCCTCCAACTAACTGTAAAATCTTGGTAAGTCTGACAAGAGTGAGGGTGACCCCTTCCTACACACAGAAAACAGCAGGCAGAGTGAGGAGTGTGTCGAAAAGAACTCCCCCAACTTGAAGAAACTCAAAAGGGCTTATGATACACACAGGCACACAATAGGAAAACAGTAGGGCCGCAGCCGACACAAACTCTATAGACAGGGAGATTTGATGACCTGGAATAACCCAAAGATAAAGTACTAACAGAAGCTAAAAGCTGACCTACATCAAGACTACTAGGCTTGTCAGCCCAGGAAGAATACAGGACTCACCCAACAGGCTCTGCAGCAGGGAGGCAGGTGTCTGGCCCACCTATTCATTGTGGGACCCAGCAACCGGACAAATATCAAACTTACAGTAGGATACCAAGATACACACTACCAACAGTTCACACTAACAGATCTGAAGAACCAAACGCTAACCTGAAAGAGGAAAATGGCAAAACGAAAAGGCAGAATGCAATCTCAAACATCCAATCCAACAGGTGCAAGTACAAGAGACATTGAAATAGCAGACCCCAAAGGTTACACACCAGGAATCTCCAAAAATATAGCAAATGAAATAAAAAAGCAACTCTGTGAGGCCATAGAGGAAATCAAATTAGAACTACTCTCCCAGGTAAAGATAGAAGTAACAACCTTAGTAAAGGAGTTGCTGAGCACAGCTAAAGAAGAAATAGAGAAAAAAGTACAGCAACATGGGAAACTGATTGAAACCTTGAATGAACAATGTAGAAAACAAGTAGAATTCATGAACAAACTGAAAGAGACATCCAAGAAACAAAAAATTCGATCCAAAGCATACAAAACCATTTAAATGAAGCTGAGGATAGGATCTCAGACCTTGAGGACAAGATTGCAATTAGTGATCATGAAAGGATAGAACTTTTAAAAATAACAAAGCAGCATGAAATGACAATCCAGAAGCTTCAAGATGATGCCAAGAGCAAAAATAGAAGATTAATAGGCATTAGTGAAGACGCTGGAGTCAATACAAATGACATATGTAAAATATTCACAGAAATAATAGGAGAAAACTTCCCAAACATGGGGAAAAAATCTGATATGCAGATAAGTGAGGCATACAGAACACCACAAACAGTCACAACCAACATAAATCTATACCCAGACACATAATAGTTAAGATCTCAGACATATAACATAAACACAGAATACTAAAAGCTGTTAGAGAAAAAACACAAGTCACCTATCCAGGAAAGCCCATTAGAATTACAGTAGACTTTTCAGCACAAACCCTCAAGTCAAGACATGATTGGAATGAGATATATCAAGCCCTGAAAGAAAAAACTTTCAACCCAGACTGATGTACCCAGCAAAACTTTCATTCAAATTTAATGGAGAAATAAGATACTTCCATGACAAAGAACAACTGAAGAAATTTACATCCACCAAACAACCCTAGAAAGAGTGTTGAAAGACATACTAGACAGAGACAAAAATGACCACAATCTCCAGAACAGCAGAAAGAAACCACCAGCTAGGACAAGCAATTAAATAAGGGGGAAAAGCAGAAAGCAAACTATTGGAACATAACATGGCAAACTTGAGCCAGTATACATCATGATATCCATAAATGTAAATGGCCTCAATTCAACTATCAAAACAAATAGGTTGACAGGATAGATTAAGAAACATGATGCCACAATATGCTGTATACAAGAAACACATCTGACCCAAAAGGAAACTCATAGATTAAAAGTCAAAGGATGGAAAACAGCATTCCATGTAACAGGAACCCAGAAAAAAGCAGAGGTAACTATTCTAATTGCAGACAATGTGAACTTCAAACCTAAAATGATTAAAAGAGACAAAGAAGGTCACTACATACTTGTAAGTGGAAAAATTCAAGAGGAAGAACTAACAATTATAAATATATATGCACCAAATACAGGAGCACCCAACTATATAACACAGATACTAAAGGACATGAAAAACCAAATACACAAGAACACAATTATTTCAGGGGACCTTAACAGCCCATTGTCACAAAGAGATAGATCAACTAGACAAAAAGTCAGCAAAGAAGTAATAGAACTGAATCATACCTGTGAGCAACTGGACCTAGTAGATGTTTACAGAGTGTTCCATCCAACCACAACAGAATACACATTCTTCTCAGCTGCACACGGCACATTCTCCAAAATAAACCAGATATTATCCCTAAAACATTCTTAAGTAAATGCAAGGGTGTTGAAATTATTCCATGCATATTACTGACCATAGTGCACTGAAATTGGAAATTAATGGCAAAAGAAATTGCAAACCTTGCATGCATACATGGAAATTAAGCAACAAGCTTTTGAACAACCAGTGGGCTGGAGATGAAATTAAGGAAGAAATAAAGCAATACCTACAATTTAATGAAAATGTGGAAACAACCTATTGCAATCTGTGGGATGTAATGAAAGCGGTCTTAAGAGGGAAATATATAGCAATAATTAGTCATATCAAGAAAATAGAATGAGCACAAATAAACAACCTAATGCTTCATCTCAAACTACTAGAAAAAGAAGAGCAAGTTAAACCCAAAGCTCATAGAAGAGAATAGTAAAGATTAGAGCAGAAATCAATGCAATTGAAACTAAAAAAAAAAAATACAAAGAATTAATGAATCAAAAAGGTGGTTTTTTGAGAGAATAAACAAAATTCACAAACCTCTAGCTAACCTTATAAAGAAAAAGAAAGAAAAAAGCCAAATTCATGCAATAAGTACTGAAAAGGGGGAAATTACTAAAGATCCCATGGAAATTCAAAAGATCATGAATATCTACTTTGAAAATCTCTACTCACATAGAGAGGAAAACACAGAGGAAATGGACAGATTTCTAGAAACATATGAAAGCTCAACTATCAAAGCTCAATCAAGAAGATACAGCAATTTTGAATAACCCAATATCTGCTACTGAAATTGAAAACATAATAAAAATCTTACCAACAAAGAAAAGCCTAAGTCCTGATGGATTCACAGCTGAATTCTATAAGGAAATTAAAGAAGACTTGATGCCAATACACCTTAAACTCCTCAGCGAAATTGAAAAGAAAGCAGTGCTCCCTAATTCATTCCTGGAGGCAAGTATTACTCTGATACTGAAACCAGAGAAAGTTCCAAACAAAAAGGAGAACTATAGGACAATCTCACTAATCAACTTAGACGCAAAGATTCTCAATAAAATACTAGCAAATAGAATACAGCAAATCATCAAGAAGATTATACATCATGACCAAGTAGGGTTCATTCCAGGAATGCAGGGATGGTTTAACATATGCCAATCAATAAATGTTATACAGCACATCAACAGAGCCAAAAACAAAAACCACATGGTCATCTCAATAGATGCAGAAAAAGCTTTTGATAAGATCCAACACATATTCATGATAAAAAAAACTCTTCAGAAACTTGGAATAAATGGTGTCTACCTCAACCTTACAAAGGTCATCTATGACAAACCAACAGCCAATATTATACTAAATGAACAAAAACTGAAAGCTTTCACTTTAAAATCAGGAACAAGACAAGGATGTCCACTATCACCATTCCTTTTCAATATAGTTCTGGAAACACTAGCCAGGGCAATCAGACAAGAAAGAGAAATAAAAGGAATAAAGATAGGAAAAGGAGAAGTTAAATTATCACTATATGCAGATGACATGATACTCTATATAGAAGACCCAAAAAACTCCATTAAAAGACTACTAGAGGTAATAAACAAATGCAGCAGTGTAGCTGTCTACAAAGTCAATGCTCAAAAATCAATAGCATTCTTGTACACAAACAAGAAACTTACCAAGAGAGAAATTACGGAAATATCACCTTTCACAATAACATCTTAAAAAATGAAATACTTAGGAATCAACCTAACTAAGAACGTAAAAGAACTATATGCTGAAAATTATACTATACTAAAAAAGGTGATTGAAGAGGATATTAGAAAATGGAGGGATATTCCTTGCTCTTGGCTAGGAAGAACCAACATTATGAAAATGGCCATACTCCCAAAACTGTTATACAGATTTAATGCAATCCCAATCAAAATACCATCAACATAACTCACAGATCTAGAGAAAACACTCCTAAAATTCATTTGGAAACAGAAGAAACCTAGAATAGCAAAGGCAATCTAGGCAATAAAGACAAGGCAGGGAGCATCTCAATTCCTGACTTGAAACTGTACTACCAAACCACAGTGATAAAATAAGCATGGTACTGGCAAAGAAATAGACCTGGGGACCAATGGAATAGATTAGACGATGCAAGTATAAGTACAAAGACACCCAGCCACCTGATATTTGACAAAGGGGCTAAACATGTTCACTGGAAGAAAGATAGCCTCTTTAATAAATGGTGTTTGAAGAACTGGCTCTCCACATGCAGAAGGCTAAAACTAGATCCATGCTTATCACCATGCACCAAACTAAAGTCTAAATGGATCAAAGACCTAAACATTAAAACAGAAACACTAAATCTACTGGAAGATAGGGTAGGTAGAAGTCTTGGAGACATAGGGGTAGGCAGAGAATTCATGAACAAAACACAAACTGCAGGGGAAATGCTTCAGAGAATCAACAACTGTGATCTCATACTATTGAAAAGTTTCTGCACTTCAAAAGAAATCACCAACAGAGTGAAAACAAAACCCACAGAATGGGAAAGAATTTTAGCCAGCAACCCCTCAAACAAAGGACTTATATCCAGAACATACAAAGAACTGAAAAACATCAAGCCCCCCAAATTCAAAGACCCTCTCCAAAAATGGGCATCTGAGATGAACACTCAGTTCTCAGATAAAGATATACAAATGGCAAATAAATACATGAAGAAATGTTCACCATCACTGGTCATTTGAGAAATGCAAATTAAAACAACATTAAGATTTCATCTCAGTCCAGAAAGAATAGCTGCCATCAAGAAATCAACTGATAACAAATGTTGGCGAGGCTGTGGGGAAAAAGGAACATTG
>PVJX010019530.1:15297-34834 GCA_004027295.1 Dolichotis patagonum | reverse complement strand
AGGGAGATTGGCCTATAGTTCTCTTTTTTAGTTGAGTCTTTCTCTGGTTTTGGTACTAGAGTGATATTTGCTTCCAGGAATGATTTAGGAAGAATTTCTTCCCTTTCAATTTCATTGAAGAGTTTCAGGAGTGTTGGAATTAAGTCTTCTTTGTATTTCTTGTAGAATTCTGCAGTGAATCCATCTGGGCCTGGACTCTTCTTTGTAGGCAAGGACTTAATTACATTTTCAATTTCAGTAGTAGAAATTGGGTTATTCAGCAGTTTTACATCTTCCTGATCCAGCTTTGGTAGTTCATATGTATTTAGGAATTTGTCTATTTCTTCAGTGTTAAGTTATACAGGGCTTCAGATTAAGTTGATAGAAAATTAAGGATGATTACCATATTATGTCCTCTTATTTTTGGGATAGCTGACCTTGTCCTCGAGTCTAGTGTAAGTAGACAAACTGGAACAGCATATAATCCATCCAAGCAGAGTGATGAGAATAATGTAGATTTTAAATCTTTTTACCCCATTAACAATATCCTCTGCCTTCCTTTTTTAGACAATTCCTTCCCTTTCACTCCCATAGGGTGCAATGCTTATTTTGCGTCCCACTGTCTACTTATATAGAGCATCTCAATGGACCCTATCTCCTGATCTACTCTGCCTGTGTTTTTCTCTGTTAGTATTTCAAGGCCGTCTATACTAGAGGTTATAGCCAATCTTCTCTGCCTCATTTCTGCTATTCTATTTTTCTGCCTTTGGTAGTCTATTTTTCTCTTCCACTCCATTGTCTGCCCCATTCACTGAGGCCTCTCTGCCACTGTTCGTGAAATCCTCGTATTCTTTTTGTCTCTTTCTAAACTGTCCTTTAGCATTTTTTGTAGGGTTGGATTGGTGGTCACAAATTCTCCCAGTTCGTCTTTGTCATGGAAACATCTTGCTTCTCCATTAATTTCTAGGGAGAGTTTTGAAGGATACATCAGTCTGGGCTGGAGATTGTTCTCCTTCAGGGCTTGAATTATTTCACTCCAAGCTCTTCTTAACTTGATGGTCTGTGTTGAGAGATCTGCCATGATTTTGATGGGTTTTCCTTTATAGGTGATCTGTTTCTTTTCTCTGATGGCTTTTAATAATCTGTTCTTATATTGAATTTCTGGGATCTTGATTATTATGTGTCTGAGTGAAGCTCTGTTTTGGTTGTAGGTGGTTGGAGTTCTATATGCTTCATATGTCTGCATATCATTTCCTTTTTCTATGTTTGGGAAGTTTTCCTTAATAAGTTCTGTGAATAGCCTTTGCAGTTCTTCTGTTTTGACTCCTGCTTCTTCATTCACATGCTTTATTCTTAAGTTACAGATCCTCTTGTCATCCTCTAGCCTTTGAATGGTTACTGCCTGCTCCCTTGTTATTTTTATGAGAGCTTCCCTTTCATGATCACACATTGCAAGCCTGTGTTCAATTTTTGATAGTCTATCTTTGGTTTCTTTCAGGCAGTTTTGCCAACTTTCTATTGAGTCTTTAGTTTGCTGGTAATCTCTTTGAATCTGCTTCATGAATTCTAGGGTTTTTTTATATTCTTCAGGGAACATTTCTCTCCTTTTGTGTTCCTCCATTCTTCTGTCTTGTCTTCTTGAGACATGGCTAGCCTTTCTTTTATTAATCTACTTATCTCTTGTTTAACTTGAATTAATAGTTCAGTTTTGATCTCATTTATGAGGTCCTGAAGATATCTCTTTATGTCCACTGACTCTGTGTTTGATATTTCATGTTTGCTGCCCTCAATCTCTTTTATATTTACCTCTCCTGGATCAATATTCTCAGGGTTGGGGGCTGGGGGCTTTTTCTTATTTCTCCCTCTCGTAATGTTTTTGGTTCCTTCCATACAAGTGTATAGTGTAATTCCCAGCCTCTTTTCTTGTTGGTTAGGGTTCTTCTGGAGCACATAGGCTAGGGGCTTCTGCCCTTTGCCATCTGCTACCAGAGAGTGAAGTGCAAGCAAGGGTAGTATATGCTAGTTCCTCCCCTCTGGGCCAGTAGACCTTCGTGGGCCTTTACTGTGTCAGTGTGCACCACCCTCAGGGAACCAATTGATTTGACGACCCACTGGGTCCCAGCCCCGTCCAAGCAGATTCCACCAATCCGCTCTGCGAGGGGAGCAACCAACTGAAGCCAGTTCCTTACAGAGCCAGGGCTTTCCTGCCCAACTCCAATATGTCGTCTAGTTGGTTGCCCCTTTCCCACGGGAGGGCCCCACTCCCATCACTCACCACGTGTTGATGCCGGTCCCTGAGAACTGCTGGGCTCCCCAACTTCTGACCTCAGTGTGGCTGCAGTGCGAATTCACGGTGCCTCTGGGTGGGTTGTGTACAGGGCTGGGTCCAGGCAAGCCACGTGCAGGGCTGTTCAGCTCCACGCTCTGGCCACTCAAGCCAGTCACTTTGGCGCAGGTTGGGTCGCTCAAGTGGATCTCGGGCACGAAATCCGGTGGCTCGGCCAGAGTGCAGTGCTTGCCAATCTTAGCTTCTCTAATGGTAGCCCCGGGACCTCGTATTCAAGCAGTTTCTTTCCCTTCAGTTTCTTTCTGGGTTGAGAGAGTCCATCTCCCTCTGTCTGTGTCTCTCCAGGGTGTTCTATTCTGGCATTTGGGCTGTCTCTCTCAGACAGGCTCCATATCCTGCTACCTCTAGGTCCGCCATCTTTGAAACTCCCTTCTTTAATTTATTCTGTGACCCATTGATTGTTCAGGAGTTTATTATTCAATTTCTGTGTGTTTGTGGGTTTTTTGCAGTTTCTTTTATCATTAATTTCTAGTTTCATGGCGCTATCATCTGATATCATGCATGGGATAATTTCAATTCTTTTGCATTTACTTAAGTATGTTTTGTGACCTACTATATAGTCTATTTTAGAGAAAGTCCCATGTACTGCTGAGAAGAATATATATTCTGATGTTGTTGGTTGGAACACTCTGTATATGTCTATCAGGTCCATTTGTTCACAGGTGTGATTCAGTTCTGTTATTTCTTTGCTGATTTTCTGTCTAGTTGATCTGTCCCTTTGTGTCAATGGTGTGTTAAGGTCTCCTGTTACAAATGTGTTATTGCTTATTTGATTTTTCATTTCTATTAATACTTGTTTTGTATAGCTGGGTGCTCCCAAATTTGGTGCATTGATATTTAAGGTTGTTATCTCTTCCTCTTGACGTTTTCCCCTAACTAGTACATAGTGACCTTCTTTATCTCTCTGGATTATTCTTGGTTTGAAGTTCACATTGTCTGCAAACAGAATAGCTACCCTTGCCTTTTTTTGGGTTCCTGTTGCATGAAGTATTGTTTTCCATCCTTTGACTTGCAGTCTATGAGTTTCCTTTTGGGTTACATGGGTTTCTTGTAAACAGCATATAGTTGGATGTTGTTTCATGATCCATTCTGCCAGTCTGTTTCTTTTAATTAGTGAATTGAAGCCATTTATAACTGTTATATATCGGTTTGTTTTTGACATGTTGTCTTTCTGCTGTTGATTCTTTACCTTTCCACTCTGTTGAATTGTCTGCCTTGCTTAGTGGTTTTTTCCTACGTCTATCTAGAATGTCTTTCAGTATTCTTTGCAGGGTTGGTTTGATGATCATGAAGTTCTTCAGCTGTTCTTTGTCGTGGACGTATCTTATTTCTCCATCCATTTTGAAGGACAGTTTTGTAGGGTACATCAGTCTGAGTTGGAAGTTGTTTTCCTTTATAATCAGAAATACTTCATTCCATGCTCTTCTTGACTTCATTGTTTGTGTTGAGAAGTCTGCTGTGATTCTGATGGCTTTCCTTTATATGTGATCTGTCTTTTCTCTCTAACAGCTTTTAATATTCTGTTCTTATGTTGGATTTCTAGGATGTATTATTATATGTCTGGGTGTGGTTTTATTTTGGTTATGGCTATTTGGAGTTCTATATGCTTCACTGATCCATACATCAGTTTCCATTCTCATGTTTGTGAAATTTTTAGCTATTACTTCTGTAGATAGACTCTTGATATCATTTGTGTTGTCTTCCTCTTTTTCATTTATCCCTATCAATCTTATGTTGTTTTTCTTTGCATCATCTTGCAGTTGCTGAATTGTTATTTCCTCATTCCTTGTTATTTTTAAAAGATCTTTCCCTTCTTGTTCTCTAGCTGCAATCTTGTCTTCAAGGTCTGAAATTCTATCTTCACTTTCATTGAGGTGGTTTTGCCAACTTTCAATGGAATTTTTGATTACTTGTATATCTCTTTAAATCTGCTTCATACATTCTGTTTCTTTCTTATATTGTTCATTGAGTTTCCATCTTTTGCATTGTTCCTCTAATTTTTTAACTATGTCTTCTTTAGATGTGTTTAGCATTTCTTTCATTATATTTATCATTTCTTCTTTTACTTGGGAGATTATTTCTGATTTGAGTTCTTTTATAGCTTCCCAGAGTTGTGTCTTTATTTCAGTTGTTATCATTTCAGGCATTTCAGGTGTATGGCTTATATTTTCTTCTATGTACATGGCTCCAAGGCTTGCTTGGGATGGGCTGGAGGTTTGAGATTGCATTTTGGTCTTTTGTTTTGTCATTTTGCTATATTTCTGGGTTTTTAGCGATGTTCCCAAGGTTCCCCTAGGAGTGATGGAAATCACCTCGTATGCTCTCAGCCCCTGGGACTGAATGGAAGGTCACTATGCATGGCCCAATGAGGCCTGTGCAGACCTCCTGTGCCTCCTCCAGTGGTCTAGGGTGCCGGGTGGGGTCCTAACCTCTGGGAGAGATGGTCCAAAGCTCTCCCCAAGCACAAGCACACTGGAACTCACCTTGCGTGTCCTCAGCTCCTGGGGCTGAATGGAGTTGGCTAGGTGTGACCCAGTCAGGCCCACAGGACCTCCTGTGCCTCCTCCAGTGGTTCAGGAAGCTGGGCAGGGTCCCAACCGCTGGGAGCAATGGCCCAAAGCTCTCCCCGAGCACAAGCACTTTGGAAATCACCTTGCACACTCTCAGCTCCCAGGGCTGAATGGAGCTGGCTAGGCATGGCCCAGTCAGGTTCCATAATATTTTATTATTCTGTGTAGGAACACTGTGTAGGAACACATTATTCTGTATTATTCTGTGTATCTTTTCCGCAGTTTGTAACTAATATCATGTGGAGCAGTACAATTAGAGGTTCAAAGTGATCTTATTAAGTTGAACAATAATTGAAAGACTGGGCTGAGGATGCAGCCAGTGGTAGAATACTTGCCTAGCATGCATAATGTGTAGTGTGAATACCGTAGAATATTATTCAGTTCTAGCGAAGAATGAAGTCCTAATCCAGTGGTATATAATGGATTAACTTTAGAAACATTATGCTAAAGGAAAGAAGCCAAATCCATACACTGTATATGACTCCATGTATAGGAAATGTCCAGAATTACAAATCTATAAAATAGAAAATAGATTAGTAGTTGCCAGGAAGTAGGGGAAAAGGAAATGAGAAGTAATTGCCAGTGGGTATTGGATGTTTCTTTTGGGATGATGAACATGTTTTGGAATTGTATTGTGGTGACGTTGCATCAAAAAGAAAAACTGAACTCTGTACTCTATAACTCAATTACAAGTCACAGTTTAAAAATCCAGGCAAGACAATGAGATTCATAAAAAGGATTATGTGGGAATCACAAAACAATCTTTTTTTATTAATAAATTGGTCAGGTGCTATGGATCTGGAATCCAGATGGGTTAAAAGAGAACCACAATCTATGATTGGACTTAGAAAAGAAGATTTATATGGAATACTAAAGTGGTGTGAATGATTCTATAAGAAAATCCAAAGCCGAAGGGGATGATTTAGTATCAATTTTTTCAAATATGTAAGAATTCTTAAGCAGAGAATAATAACCAGCTGCTTTCCATCTTCTCTAAAGATAGTGTATAAAGAAGCAGGCTCAAAAGAGAGCATAAAGGATTTACAACAGACACAAGAAAGGGTATCCTTATAATGAAAGTTTAATTAAGCATAATATGACTAAAGCTCTACAAAAGAAGTGTAGAGACTTAAGTTTTCAAGCATATTTCTAAAGCCTATTTGTGTGTTTATCATTGAGCCACTCTGAAAGATATCCTTCCTACTTTAAGATTTGAGTAACCAAGCAGGGTAAAAGGGAAGACAGTCTGTGGACTCCATGAAGTTCTACCAAGTTAATACTTAAGTAAATTTCATTAAAGTAATTCCAATTCCCTGTTGTTTCCTTCATAAAGTCTCCTAATGAGTGAAAAGAAAAGTCAAATTTTCCTGCTCAAGATGAATGAAAAGGTGTTGATAAACAAGATTTAAATTCTATGTTGACACCACTCCCATGTGGTGTAACATTTTAGTTACTAGGTTCCCTTTTCTCTATTAAACTTTTTAGGATTTCTGAAAGTATCTCTAATGCCAGCCTTCTGTCTCCTACTCAGTCCACTAGGTTATAGAAATATTGCCACTGTCCTGTAATCAGACTTGGTACTTCACTGAACCACTTCAGGACCCAGGTTACAACTCATGACAACTTTTATTTTTGACTGCATAAAATCCACCATGTTTAAAGTAACAGGTTGCAAAATTGTGCCTTAACATCATATATACATCCTGCCTTTTAATACACCTTATTTTCATACTAAAAATTCCACAGACTTGAACATTGGGGTTAAGCTGTAAACTATGTTAGCTGCCTAGTTTTCAATATAGATGTGAATTATCTCATATGATCAAGGCAATTTTTCAGAATTCTTAATTATGTGTTTTTCATATCTAAGGAAGACAAATAATAGTGCTGTCATAATTATATATTTGAAACTGCAATTTTTATCATTAGATTAAATAGATATGAAACAATGTTAATGCCACATCAATAGCACTAGCACTCATAACAAGATAATAGTAAAGCTAAGCCATCCCTTAGAGATTAGCATGTTTTCCAACAAGTACGTATTTCTCTAGGCCTATGCTCAGAGTATCACAAATATTAATGCCTGGTCACATAAACTGTTATGAAATGTATTGCCCACTTCCAGTGGTACTTAACAAAAGTAGACATCCTCACCTTGCTGAAGCCAGAGCCAAAGTTAAACCAAAAATTAATCAGGTAGTAATATTACAGACTTTTTCCTAACTCCTGGCATTCACTTAGAAGTAGGTGGGGGGAAAGGGACAGGGGCAACATCAAATGATCTTTATGAGTTGGAACGGAACAGATCTTAAAATTATTTTTGGCTCCACTGCCCCTGGGTCAGCTGCTGAAACAGAAGTCAGGCTGTGACTTAAAGGCTTACATTAATTTTCCTTATGCTGCTTAATTTTAGTAGCATAGTTTCCACGCACTCTAATTTCTTGTTTTCAGTGTTGTATGACATGTCTTGTAAATAGTGTGAAGTTGATTTAACTGTACAACGTTAAAGTTATATCCCCATTAGGTCTATAATCTAAAGACCTGTTACAGATAAGGAACAGTTCTGACCCTGGTAACTGCTCAGAGTTACAGGGAAATCCAAAAAAGCCCTCTTATTTGCAAGTAATTTTGAATACGAAAGCTGTGCTAAATTATACAAAGTTGTTCTTTGAAAATTAAATAGACAATTTATACCCTTCACCTTGAGTCTTCCATGACTTCTTTTTTAGAAAATTATTTTTTCTATGAATGTCCAACTCTATTCTCCACATTATTATCTTGTTCATCTATATGTGACAGTGAGACTCCTCTAATTTGATTTGCTCTATAGCCACACTGGACCCCTGAGAAACAAATCCGGTGAATACCACTCTAGGGCAGGGACACTCTTTCTACCCACAAGTAACACCAGTCCCTGACTTACAGGGGCTAAGTGTCCAGTCACTCTGATGAGTGGCACTCGCTTCACCTTAACAGCATCTAACATCAGACAGCACTAACTAACAAAAACAGCTCCAGGACTCCTGACCCAGGCTCACTAGCCACTTGTTTTTGGTAAAAGAGGTAAAATACTTTAATAACCAAACACAAAACACTATGCCTTTACACTCAGCAGGACTAAGCTCTCTGAGATCTCTATATAACAGCTAATATGAGATGGCAGGTTGGGAGTTTTCAGGGAGAGGATGAAGAAATAATTAAAAGCAGTGGAGAGAAACAAAGAAGTCACCTAGCACATCTCCAGATCTCAGGTTAGAGACTGTGGACAATAACATTACCATCGCTTAAGAATGCAGTAGGAACAGCATGCTCTGGATACAGCCAAACTTACAAAGGTGAAAGGAATGTTGATGATGAATTCTTACTCTGAGGGGACACAATCTTGAGGAGGAATAGAATAGAGAAATTGGAGTGTGGGAGACAAAGGTTTTCCCACAAATTGGGATTCTTGCTTAACAATCATCAAAGATCAGTGGTATCATGAGGTTAGATTTTTTGAGGCAAATAGTGGGGATTAGACTGTGAGTATGATGTTAGAAAGGGATTATTGTCCAGGCTTCCCTTGATCCATATCAATGGAGACAAGGAAGTCCAAGGAAGTGGGCATTTTATTCATTTATTTATATCCTTTTTGATTACTGATGATAGAAGAGATGATAATAAACTAATACAACAGAGGAGTATTCGTTTTTGAAATATTTCAATGTAATTTTAGATTTAATTTTATAGTAACAAAAAGATGAAGGAACCACTGGGATGATGGAATTTAGTTGTGATTTTTTTTAGTTGTGATTCTTTAGGAATACTTTGACAACCTTATTTAGAAAATCTTTTGGGGAAACTTAGTGATATTTCATAGCATTTAGGAAATGCATTTGAGACCCCAAGATGGAGTTAGCTTTGGGAAAGTTACCAAACTTCTTGAGATTATTTCCTTATTTGTCAAGTGATGATAATAATATCTATGTCTGAGGGCTGTCATGAGGATTAGGTAAGACAAACACAAGCATAGCACAACCACAATGTTCATTCCAAACCACCAACAAATGTTTTCCCAGAGCCTCTGTACTGAGCTGCATCTCAAGCCTTAAATTTTTTTTTACTTTGAGACAGGATCTCACTAAGTCACTAAGTTGCCCAAACTGGGCTGGAAATCATAATACTTCTGCTTCAGTCTCTCAGAGTGCTGGGATTACAGGTTTGGGCCACTACATCTGGTTTCATTCACTCTAACAAACCCCAAGTCTAGAGTTAGCTCTACTTTAAAAAAAAACAAAAACTGGTTTTCAGTGAGATTCAGTAATACATGTAAGGTCTCTCCATCAGGAAGATGCCAAGCTGAGATTTTTACCTCTGCTTGGCTGAGTTCCTGCAATTGGACCTCATCCTGACTCTCTTGTCTTTCTGCTACAGTTAATATAAGAAAATTTTTTCTCAAAAACTGGTTAAGATAGCTAAGTGTGGCAGCATGCACCTGTAATCCCAGCACTCAGGAGGCTGAAGCAGGACGGTTGCCACAAGTTTGACTCATGTTTGAGCTACACAGTGAGTTCAAAGCCAATCTGAACTACACAGTGAGACACTGTCTCAGAAAACAAAACAAAACTAAACTGAACTAAAACAAACAAATGACTTGATTAAGAAACATACTGTATGTGGCATAGGCTCACCTGTGAGTCTCTATCAGATAAGAACCATCTACATTAACAAATGATGGTGGTAGTGGTGGTGGGTGGTGACGAAGGATAAACAATATGAAGAGAACATCACATACTTAAAAATTGGGAAAAGTGATCCAGGGATGGAGAAAGTGGGGAAGAAGAGAAAAGTAAAATGAATTAAAATATAATATGCACATGTACCAGTTCCCCACAATGAATACGTTCATCATATATTGTAAATATGTATTAATAAAAACATAAATACAAAAAATCCTCAAGAAGTGGGTATGATAGTGCATGCCTGTAATCCTAGAACTCTGGGAGGCCGAAGAAGGAGGATTGTAAATCTGAGCCCAGTCTGGGCATCTTAGTGATATCTGTCTTTAAATAAATAAATAATAAAAAACATTTAAAAAAGCAGAGAGGCCAGGGATGTGGCTCAGTATAAAGGCCTTAGGTTAAAACTCTAGTACCATAAAAAGATGAGGATAATGTAGTACTCAACTCCTGGATCAAATGTACTGTCACTGGTAGTTAGCACAGAGATAGTGTTCAAAAAATGTCTAATTCTTACCACAAGTAGTCACTGAGATGCATGTTCCCTGTTTCTGAAATGGGGACAATTATATCCGTCTGGCCATCTCTGCTCTACTTTCCAAACAAGATTATTTGTGATGATTATTGTGTGTAAAACAGCACTTTGTAAAATGTAAAATACCATAGAATAATATATGGAAAGAATTGAATATGCTATCTCAAGTCATTAGAAGTAACAGGAAGGGTATCAAAAGTGTTTGAAAATGATAACCATATCCTAAAGGTCCTACACATCTAACTGAGGAAAACAAACTGTTTTTGAGGTTCTCAGAACTCTAAGTTCTTTTTCCATGATATAATTGGAACCCCTAAGGATTCATTTAATTCGTAGTATAAAGGCAAAACAACAAAGTTGAAATAAATAGAGGGCTGGTTGCACAGACTGCCCACAAAACTGGGAAATTGTTACTAAAGCACAATGTAATAAAGAGAATTACAAATTGAGTCCTGGGGGAAAGACATAGCTATATTTGTTGCATGAGGATATCTAAGCCCAGAAGTTGGCGTCTCCTATTTTGTGAGTGCCACATGCATAAATCTGTCGATTGTTTTAACTCAAAACCTTGGTGAACAAACAGTTGGACCAATGCCACCTCTTGAAAATGAGAAGCCATAGCATTCAGGACACTGCCCCTCTTTCACTGTTCAAATTAAGTCCTTAAACTACTGACTTGCTTAGCTTGGAGTTTTCCTTGTTTACCAATGAACTCAAGGAAAAGGGATTTAGAATTCATTTATACATCATCTCTGCCTACCTACCAATGTTTTGGAGTCTTTCTCACAGCATTCTGAGTGAAAGGTCAAACATTTAAGGGACAAGTGTGCCCCCATTGGTTTAGTTATCCATCTTTGAAGACCCCAAGAAGGATTTCTGTGGGAATGAGTACTTGGCTCCTTTTTCTCTCACTGACAGAACAAAGGAAAATGGTAGGAAACAAAAAGGCAGACTTGGAGAAGGGAAAGGGGACCAGAGGGAGAAATAGGGGCAAAGGGAGGGAGGGAAGGTAAACAGATTGAAAATGATCAAGATATGTTATATATTTATATCAATCCTCCCCCCAAATGAGTGTAAATATGGTGTATTGCACACACATACCACTTTAAACAAAGAGAAAAAGAAAAAGAAAAAGACAGACAGATCCTTGGCTTCAGAATGTACATATTTTCTTTCTTTTCTTGTAAGACAAAGCCTGTAGATGCCTGACCCTAAGAGTATTTAATTAGGGGAGAGGAAAGGGATAAAAAGCCAGGTTGCAGCCACAGATCAAGTGACATCCTCCATATCCTGAAACAATACTTCCAATCTGTTCCCATTCAATGTGATGACTAAGTCGATTCTTCAATAGAGATGAAGGAGAAATTGAGTTTTAGCTCTCTCAAATACCAAGAGAGAGTAAATATCTGAATGTGGTCTTCATATTCCACTTCGGTTTTCTGTTTTGCAGAGCAAAATTTGGAGTTCACCATTTCTCTTCTTATGTAAGCAAGACCTCCTATACTCCTGATTATAATTCTCTAGTATTCTCTTAATGTCTGATCTGACTTAATACTCTGGACAATATTATTAGAGTAGAACTATTGTCACCTTTGGTCCATTACACAAAATTCTAAAAATACATCCTCAGATTTATGCTAGTCATTCTTTGTTTTTTGGCCAGGAACATGACAGTATTGATTCATATTAAGTTTCCTATCAACATCCCTAAAATATTTCCCCACTATTTATTATCAAGTCAAGCTTTCTCTTTCCTTTTACAACTTCACATAATATCTTACTAACTTACATCTAGAACTTTCCATCAACTTCTGTAAAATTCTGACTCACTAATGCCTCTGATTGGCTATAAAAACTAGGTAAAAGACCTTATCTACAGAATGAAATGTTAATAGTATATATATCAGAGGGTTGCTGTGAAGATTAAGGGAAGGAATTCATACACTGCATTTAGCATTCTGCCCGGGATATAATAGGGTTCAATAAATGTTACCTATGGTATTATACAATCCACCCATCAACCTACAGATATTTTAAAAATTCTATCTCAATTACATTATGTACTATACATCTTTGAGTCAACCACATATTTCAAAAGCACATCTTTTGGGCATCCATCAAAAATTTTAAATGAGAAAATCAGTCAGAATAGCATCAGCAGACAGACTCCTAAGTCTTACCAATATGATCTCCTTCCAGATGGACATCAATCCATCACTCAGCTCAAAATTGCCAGGATACATTTGTTCTACCAGCTATGAATCTACTTAATTAACCTCAACAAGACAACAACAATATCATAAAAATCTCTGCCAAACTCCTCCTAGAAATTAAAAACCACGTTTTGGCATTTCCATAACTAGATGAACTATGAAAGAACAAATGACATTAGAAATAAGAATGCTTTGCTTTTAGTGAGTCTATATTGTGTCAATAATATTTTTCTCACCTGCAATTATTTAATGCTTCACTGTAAAATCCTGCTGAAAATTGATGTTCTAACAAATTCCAGAATATGTCTTTTTTTGCTATTCCACTTTTCAAAAGTAGAACGATGCTTGACCTTTTTCAATACTCTGGCACCATACCTCATTGCTATAATCTTCATAAATGATGTGCTCACAATTGCAGTTCTGTCTCGACCAAGAGCTGTGGTTCCAAGGGAAAGATCTGTGTAGTGAATTATGGGATTCTTTGGTCAGTCTAATTTGCTGACCACTCAAATGACACACAGGTGGCACTGACCTTTCTGCTGCTGTTAACAGCAGTTACGTGTAAGGCTCTGAGCCAAGTATTTTATATAAATGACTAATTTAATCCTCAGAGCAATCCTTGGAAACTGGCATCATTCCAATCTCTTCTTTACAGAGAGATCAGGCCTAGATCATACAGACTATAAATGGCTGACCTAGGATTCAAACCCAGGTCAATTAGATTGTAGATTCCAAACTTCCAACCAACTGTTCTTTGTCTTTGTTTCCTTCTCCCACCACCTTTCTTTTTTCTCTTTCCATTTCTCTTTTTTTTCTTTTTCTTTTTTTTTTCCTACATGCTGGTACCAAATCTCAACCCCAGACACAGAAATTCTACATTGCTAGTATCCCATAGGTGCTTCCACTTAGATACATTTGATGCCTTGCCCTAAGTTTGCAATAAACCAGTACAAAACCAGAATGCCAATTTGATGATTCACAGCAATATGCATCTATCATACAAACCAATCATAATAGTGTGAGCACAGCATTTTTCACTTTTGTACCTGCACAAACTATAAACACAAACTATCAGAATAAGAAGAGTTTACTGTAGGACTTGATGTTAAATTGAATTCCAACAAAGAAGTCTTGCCAGTGAACTTTGAAATCTGTTAACATTTTCACCTCTATGGTCAGTTGCTGGGGGCAGAGGGCGCAGACAGTGGCTATTTCTGATGTTGACCTCCTGTATCATTTTTTATACTTACGTTTTATACTACTCTTTCATCTAAAAACAACCACCTTGGGGGGGGGTGGTACTAGGTATGTAACCCAGGGACCTTTACACTAAGCTACATCCTCAACTCTTTTTATTTATTTATTTTAATTTTGGATCAGGGCTTGCTAAGTCACTAAATTGCTTTGGTTCATAGGGCACCATACCCAGAGTGGTGGGATTATAAGAATGTACAACCAAGCCCAGCTAGGACAACCACTTCCTTTAGGTGACTTTCTAAAGCTTTGCTCTGATACATTCTCTATATTAGAGAATCCATAAAAGATTAGAAGATCTTTTATGTATTATTTTATTTTCCAAGTAAATTCTTGAGTAAGTTTCATATCTAATCTATGAAGTATATTATAATTGACTTTAAAAGGCTTTGACCCATTTAAGACAGATAGAAACTCTCTTCCTATCTTTATTTTTTATGTCTCTTACCTCTTTAAGACATATTTAATTGCTAGTACAAAATAAGTATTGTAATACTAAAAGTAGTACAAAACAACAACTCCAATTTTTTTTTAGCAGTAGTGCTGGGGAGAGAACCTAGGCCTCACATGTCCTAAGCAAGTCCTCTGCCACTAGGTTACAACTCCTGCCCATCAAGTAAGATTTCTCTCAGTGTTCTATCTTCTCCAAACACTGGTTTCAAAGAGGAAATGGGATGGGAGCAAGACAATGGAATCAAAGAGATCCCTGTACAAAGGGTCAGTCCCTAGAACTAAAAGTAAAAGTGTCTTTATCCTTAAATATATCAAGAGTCACTTGAATCTGAGTGGCAAGGGTAGGGCAGGAGGTTACACAGAATGTTCTGAGCTTGGGCCGTTTATTGATTTTAGACATTCCTACCTAGAAAACACACCATGAGTAATGCTCTCACTCTGACCACAGTGCATTAGTCAGAGAAACAGACTTCTCAAAGAGAAAATCAAGGAAGGCAATGCAAATGTTTAAGTGTGGGTACACCAATGACTCTAAACCAAGCCTGAAAACTTGAAAGTAAAACAGACTGGAAATGAAGGGAAACTTTTCATTAGTAAAGAATGGAATGTGAAAATGAAATGAACATTTTAAACAGAGCACACTTCTCACTGCCCTTCATTTTACTCAGTGACACAAACAAGGAGTTCCTGTAACATCCACAGAATTCTCCTTCGTAAAATGACCTACCTACTCTTTTGGATAACCTTATCTGGGGAACATCCAGGGAGTAACACACTCCAGTCATTGTGATAATGGCCATAAGCACATTTCTTTGCTTATGCAGGGCACTATGGAGGTTTCAAAGCACTTTCCCAAATATTTTCTCTTTTAATCTTCACACACGTGCAATGAGCTGGTGACTATTATCTACTTTGTTCCAGGTAAGGAAACTGCTTTACGGTCAGTGGTCTTTCCACAGTACCACAGCTGTGGTGGCTGCTAGAACAGCCTGCCTAGTTTGAAGGCAACCAGCACATACACAGTGATCATTCCATTGCATTCCAAAGCCTACTTATGTGTAAGCATAGAATGCTAGCTATTATCCTTAACATCTTTAACCCATACTTACATAATAACAATGTGTTTAAAGCAGATCTATCTAGTTGGCCCTGGTATATTAAAAAAATGCAAAACAAATACCAATCATGTTTTACTTACTACAAAAACTGTGGTATATGTGCCTTGTTACCTGGTCTCAATTTTTGAGTTCTAAACCTCTTCTAAAGATACTACTGGAGTGTGTTTACTCAGATTCATATAACCTGATGAAATTTCAATGCCAAGTAAGGAAAAAGATCACATGCTTCACTCCATGGATATATATTACAGTCTGGCAAGGAGCTTCCTTCAATATCTATTTAAAGAGATTAGCAGAAAGAAGAAAAACAAGGTGACTACAAAGGAATTATCACAAAAGTTCTCAGTATAATTTCTTTCTTTGGTACCTAAACCAAATTTTTCTAACATGATAGTAGTTATGATAAGATATGTGTATCCAAAGGGCAGCAAATCCCTGAGGATATAGAATATTTTAAAATCATCTTTCAGAAGAAGATTTAAAGGGACTTTTATATTTTTCAGATGTAAATATGTTCTTTTTTCCTTGCTATTATTTGGTTCTTTCAAATTTAGAGGAAAAACAAGGAACAAGGCTACAAACAAAAATTAAAAGTTCCCTTGGAAAAACTCATCTTCCTCAAAGAACAGATCACTTCCCCAGAAAGTATGGAGGAATCTGGGGAATATGTGGCCCTGGGAGATAGAAGTATCATCCAACAAAGGCTGTAGCAGGGATTATTTACCATGGTTGTGTTCTCTGACATTGCCCTGAACCTTGGAAAGCAAAATATCTTCGTTACCCTCACAGTACCTAGCATGGTACCTGACTCACTAAGGGATCTATTAGAAATTACTGAGAGAAACTGGGTAAAATTAAAACAGCCTCTCACATTTCTCAATTAGCAGATATGGGAATACTAAGAACTAAAGTAGATTGGTTCTCTATAGAAAGAAAAGAAAAAAATACATTATTTTGAAACTAATGTCCTCAAGTCCTACAGTGTGAAGGATGACAAAATCTCCCAGGTCCATTAGAGTTCCCAAACTGAGTCATCCATCATCAAAGAAGATAAGGCTTCTAAAAAGTCCTATAACTTAGGGAATACTTAAGCCACCTGACCAAAAAAACAACAACAAAAAATTCAAGACAAGCCTATCAAAATGACCCATACATTCTAGTCAATTCAGTAAAGATTTGACTTTCACATTGCCCAAAGAGTTTCTTTGTGGGTTCTGGCAACTAAGCTGCTGCTGAGCATAGTATACTTCTTGCAGTATAGCTTATCACCATATAGATTTGATAGCCAATATCCAGAGTACAATATATAATCCCCAAAAGGGTTTGCTGTTGAACAGATACGCTACTAATATATGGTACAGCTGCAGACCTGCATAGATGGTCAGTTAGCCTGAGCTATAGCACCTTGTTTTTCCAGCTATGGCACCATGGATATATTCATTCATTTCCTTTAGGTATGTTCCTTTGGAAAGTGACAGGCTGAGAGTAAGTAACCTTGAAGATCCTGTCTAGATTCTAACTCTTGCAGTTCAATGACTCTGCAAAGAAAAACAACTAAAATTAAACATTGTATTGCTTAAGCACTAAATATAAACAGGTTGATGCATCAACAGGTCACACAGACATGGATCTTATTAGCAAAAGCTCAGCCCCTTCTGTGGCTAAAAGGAATGAGAAGAATATTTTGGCTTTCAAAGTGGGTAAAGATTTGGCTTGGGTTTCTTTCCAAAAAGACAGCATGTCTCAGCAGTGGAAGTGATGCCAGTAGCCACAGGCTGGGTCACTGCTTTTACTGAGGCCCAGCAGGCACAACACAAATTTCTTAATTACCATTACTATAACCATTACCACACCTTGTTTTTCTTGGGGGATCTCCTGGTCAGGTAATCTGGGTTAGATCCAACCCAATTTATAAAATTTGAGGCTTTTCCCACTATAGGTAAGATTACATGCTATTTTAAGAAACCTCTTGGGGGATGAGGAAATATGTTGTTTTCCTTTTAAATATTATACTGCATATCGATTCCAAATGCTAACTGAGCTTTTAAAGAAAAGCATGAGTTCCCTAAAAAGCACTGTCTACAGTGCTTCTTAACCTGTGCACTTTATGCACAGAGCATAACTTGTTTAGCATGCAATTAAAAACAGAGTAATATTTGGTGAATGAACATAAAGGTTAAGAAAAACTAAATACGAATGTCCCCAAAATACTAGAGTATTTAATTAATTAATATAAGCTGTGTTAGTACCTTAGTGATATAAACTCAAAACAAACAAACAAAAAAACCTCAAATGAGTTTCTTTTAAATCCACATATAAAAATCTTTTGGTAACCAAATACCAAATCCAAAGGCCCAATCTTATATTTAAATTTTCTCTGACCACGCTGCAGTTTTGCCCTCTAAAATTCTTTTGAATCTTGACTATGGTGACTCCACAAAGTACTGCCTTTCCTCTTACTTTTTAAATTATGCATATATTTTTCCAAGACTACCTTTATTTACCTCCTTTTCCTACTGTAACTTCTTAGTGTATCTCAAAATGTGATAACTATACCCCACTCTGTACTCATTCAGTAATCTTTCTTTTGAAGTCTTGTCTTTGGATTTGGAAAATTCTAGTTTTATTTACCTGTAGCTCTGTATGGCTGACTTTTTAATCGCTAAACTTGACCATCTCATGTATGTTTCAATATTCTATTTCTCTCCACTGCATGTTGAAAACCTTTAATATTTTTCCTTATCATTGCAAACCTGAAAAGCAGAAAAAGCTGAATTGAACAGGTAAGAAATCTAAGAAGTAGAATAAAATTTGATATATCAGTAGGAACTCATAGCTTCTAAAATATGTACATGAATGTGTGTGTGTGTGTGTGTGCCTGCCCACATGCATTTCTCAGTCCTGTTTGAAGGGCCAAGAGGCAATAATACCACAATAGCCACCAGCACAACTATGGCCAGGATTTGGTCTCCAGTACCATTTCCACTAAATAAGAACTGAATTTCTTGAAAAAAATAGATGATTTGAGAGCTGAAGAGCTGCATCTATGATAATTATTAAGCCAAAAAGTTAACAAAGTGCTTTAAAATGGTATAAATATGATACAAGAACTCACCAGTTAAACCTGGGACAATTTGAGCACCAAAAAACTACTTTAAAAAAAACCCAAGTATCTGTGAGTTCAAGCTGGTAAGTAACAGGTGGATAGATGAATAGAAAGGGATGAAAAAAGATAGGGTTCATAACTTGCTTATCAGAAAGTATCTAGTGCTGGCTGGCAAATGTGGAAGGAACATTGAAGTTGAACTATCATGATTTTGAAAGACTGGATTACATAAAAAATCACCAATAGATACTAAATCTATAAGTGGTGATGAGAAGCAAGATGTTTGCTTTGCACTGATTACTTTGCGCTTGCAAGGAAAAAAGTAGTAACTATACTATTAGACAATGCCTTGACTCAGAGATCACAATTTACATTACCAGCGAATGGCAGGTAAACATTATGCACCTCCAGTAGTGATAAATTGAGAGCAGAACATCATGTGACTGACAGGCTACAATAACCTGAATGCTACCATAAGGAAACATCAAATACACTTCCTTACAGTGGTAGTGGTGGGGCTTGACCCAGGTTTTGTTCAAAAAATTTGAACGAGGTCCAGGGATTTAGCTCAGCGGCATAAGCGCCTGCCTTGCAAGCGCATGGTCATGAGTTCGATCCCGGGTACAAAAAAAAAAAAAAAAAAAAATCTGAATGAATGAATGAATAAATGAAAGAAGCAAAGCAAAGCAAAGCAAAAAGTTCCAGATTAAAGAAGACTAAAAAATGATACAACAACTTATATATACCAACGACTGTAATATCCAATCCTAGACTGGATCCTCTGCTGGACGAAAGAAATGCTATAAAGGACACTGGCATTACCAGGTTACTGATAAAACTGGGGTACAAATGGTAGGTTAGATAAAATATTTGATGAAATGAACTGAAATTGATAACTCTGCTATGGTTATGTAAGAGAATGCCACCCTTCTTTGAAATATAAACTGAAATATCTGGGGGTAAAAAGTCAAGATGAGTACTAAGTTACCCTGAAATAACTCAGAAAAATATTATGTATATATATATTATTTATATATTCATAATATATACAATTATGGATTATATATATGTTATATATTAGATAATGATAGAATTATAATGTAAATGTGGTAAAATATTAGCAACAGATGAATATGGATAAAGGCATGAGTGTTCTGTACTATTTTTATTTTTCTAACTTTTCTGTACTTCCAAAAAAAAAAACAAAAACAAAGACTCCAAAAAAAAAAATAAATAATAAA